>JACJUY010000407.1:62877-100282 GCA_014220935.1 Platorchestia sp. MABIK | reverse complement strand
GTCTTAAAAACCAATGATGGTAATTTTGTACCATCTCTATTGGAAATAAACTGTTTTTCTTTTCTTTTTCTTCTCAATGCCTCCCTTATATCATACAAAAATTTTATTTCCTACATATAGTCATTGGCTTCATTCGTATCTTCAAAATTGCTGGCAACATTTAAAACGATACTTTCATCTGTCTGGCTTCAGACATAACACTTGAGATTAAATAAAGCAATCTTGTATGTAAGTTTAACGGTAAGTAAGAGAATTCTTTTCTCTCTTGGAACAACGAGTTTCTTTTCGTATAACTTCCTATGTTACGCAAGACTTGAACATCAACCTATTGCATGCTTCTGGAATTTTTTTTTACACAGATTGAGTTTGTATGATATATTAACCTTTCTTTCTGGCTCTGTAATGTCAAATTTAAAATTTTATTTATTGATCGTTTGCAAATTTTGAGTTCAAATTAGAAACTTAATCTAAAATCGTCTTCTACTAGTATTTACCGGCTTCTTGTAAGTTAGCTAGCCTAGTTTTTGATTCATAAATTTACTCCGTAGGGCCGCAGGAAGAGATTTATTTACTGTTTCATTGGCAAAAATCAGCCTTAGGGTCTTGCGTCTATCATAGTAACGCGTTAATCACGATTTGCCTCCTCACAGCATACGTCAAACTTCCATCAAGAGCCTCCTTCATAAGCAGATTATAACTCGTAGTGATGACGGACGAATGTATCATATTCTTAGGTAGTTAATTATGAAGACAAGGAAATATGAGTTCTTAGCTTTGAGATCGGTGCTGTAGGGTGTGCGTGAACCAGTTACTGCGGGGCATCATCGGGCGTCCTTGTTAGGTGGGCTCGCCGATGACCAAGTGGGTCGCTCGGTAACGGTGATACGCAAAAACCCACTCGTGCCCACATGACTGGCAACTTTTTGGTCGGGCTTCAGGCACCGGTTCCTCTAGATTTTGAGGAGCGTTGCATAAATACGTGGCCCACCAGGAAATAGTTCATGCGATGTCATATGAAAAAACCTGCTTTGATGTTCCCCCAGGCCAACGATCGCTGCCGTTTGCACTTACTCTCGTGATGTCGTGACATCTCAACTCCATTGAAATTGAGCGCCTTGAATAACATTTATTTATTTTGTGTTTGGGCAGTGTAAAATTACGATAGAAGAGATAGAAGATAAAATAAAGTGCCTTAGTCAATTTTCTGAATAAATACACCAAACAACCGCGTCACTTTGTAAGCACATGAGTAATAGTTATCATACGAAAGCGTCCTATACCTGAATTCTTCTAAGTGGCAGGAAATAAAAATATGGGAGATGGATTAAGAGCAGAAATAAAATGTTTCGCATGCGTAATTTTAACTCCCAAAGAGAGGGGCATTAAACTCTTTTTAAAGTAGCGAACTACATTTTTATTGAAATTCGTAACTTGTCCATGGTGCTTTATATTAAACATTGTTCTAAGAATTACGGTAAACAGTAAGGTCTTTGACTAAGATCGCCAGTGTTGGCTACCATCTCAGTGATCACAAACTGCTCACAATATTGCGGTCTCTGAGCTGGTGCCTTCTAGAGCTCCAGATTGTGTCATATATGGCACGCTCACTAAAAATGCTAAACACAATTTATTTCATGAAGAATTTGTGCCCTAATGTAATTATTGAAGCTTTCTGCCAGACGGCAGTTCCGTCCCTGTTCCGATGTTGGTGGATGCCAGCGTCAGTCTAATAATTGGTTGTAAGAGGAATATGAGTAAAAAGTTAATTTGTCAGTAAAGGGTTAACCTTGTTCGAGGTATTGAACCCGACAAGTTTCATACATGCATCATCGAACCCTTCGTAGTTGGAGAAATAAAATGTGTTCTTTTTTCAAATTCAGAACATATGTAATTATGTAGATAACTATTTAATGTATTATTGCACAAGCGGCACCATGCCGAACTCAGATGAAGACATTGACTGCGACGTGAGCCATATTTGGTCATTGAGGGAGTTTTCATTATGCTGCTGACCAACCAGTAGTTATAATCTCAGTTTTAAAAATACTTAATCAGGAATAAATAGAAACGCCATCCAGTTTATGGGTGGCCTTTTCAACATTGCTCACTACAGCTCGCTTTAACACATTGACTGGGATGGTTTAAAATGAAGTTCAATATCCAACCCAAATTTAGAGTCGAAAATTGCTAAAAATTGTATAAGTAGCAAACATTAAATGGGTATTTTAAATATAATTCATTAAAAAATATTGTTTGAAATTTTTTAAACGATCCATCGATGAGTCGCTTCGCAGCTGGAAAAACTTGAGCACGACCCACCGGTTTGTAGCATCTCGAGAAATGCGTTAAATTTCAAATGAAAATTGAAATTCAGTTTTATTCAGTTGCAGTCAAAGTGTTAAAGAACCACTGTGCCAGAGCAACGGCTGCCTCCGTCGACCGGAAGACTTTCTCGCTAGCAGGGCTGCCATATGGCGCCCGGCACCGCGGACCCCAGATACACTTGACGCTTCATCGTCCGAGCTTTCTCCTAACCTGCATACTTATTCGACACCGTTCAAGTTTCTGTTCCAGTGAGCTCTGTAATGTTCATTGGAAAAGTCCTTGGAATGCTCATTGGATATTTTGAAAATGAGGATATTTAGGTCGATTGTCAAACTGACAAATTTCCGGGTTGTGAAATGGATTATCTAAAACTGAATGGAGACGCCATCACATGAGCTGAAAGTTAGGAAGCCTTCTTTCGATTGAAATGAAAAACTTTTTTTATCATAGGGATTTTATTTTTTCGGTTCCCCTTTGTCCTGTTTTTCAGCACCTACTACTTTCTTCTTCAATTTTTAGATTGTTTCATAAACTTATTTCTCAACGTACTGTTTCTATGCACCTTGCGCATAGATTCCGCGTTCCCTTACTCCATACTAAAAGATGCCTTCTTCCATCCCTTCTTTGGAACGTCTTATTTGCGGAAAGGGAAGCTTAAACTAACATCTAATCCAATCTTTGCTTTGACGTGCGAAACGTTTTGAGTAAACGGTCAGAGGGTTTAAAAAATTTGCAAATTGAGCAGTCTATACTTAATGATGTACCTGGTCAGTGTAGTGTCGAATTGATGGTTAGAGTTTGCGAATTTAGTAGCATGATATGAAAATAGACTCAAAATAAAATAGGGCAATTGCTGAGTTACTTCACTGTCAATTGAGTCGGTCGGTTGTCGGCCCATGCGGTTGTAATGTAGAATTCAGCATGCTTGTAAAGTGCCATTTTCTGACTAAAACATTTAATTTTTGTGTTATTGGTTCCTATGTAGTGCAGTAGAACACTTTATTTTATGCAAATCATTGAATGCGTCTCAAAATTAGTTGTTAAATACGCATAATTTCTTTCTTGATTGCTGTCTTGAGGTGTTGGGAAGATATTCGAATGATTTTCTAGTAAGTGAATGAATTACAATTGAGCGCAAACTGCTGTCACCACGCACGAAGCACACATGCACAAAGCACACACGCACGAAGCACACACGCACGAAGCACACACGCACGAAGCACACACGCGTGAATGCGACAAAAATAAAATTTTCACTGAACGATGATGATGTGAGGTGGAGCATATTGTGCGCACTATACAGTACATGTGATCACTGTACGCAGCATGTCAGAGCATGTGGTGCGCACTATACATGTGATCACTGTACGCAGCATGTCAGAGCATATTGTGCGCACTATACGTGTGATCACTGTACGCAGCATGTCAGAGCATATTGTGCGCACTATACGTGTGATCACTGTACGCAGCATGTCAGAGCATATTGTGCGCACTATACATGTGATCACTGTACGCAGCATGTCGGAGCATGTGGTGCGCACTATACAGTACATGTGATCACTGTACGCAGCATGTCAGAGCATATTGTGCGCACTATACGTGTGATCACTGTACGCAGCATGTCAGAGCATGTGGTGCGCACTATACATGTGATCACTGTACGCAGCATGTCAGAGCATGTGGTGCGCACTATACATGTGATCACTGTACGCAGCATGTCAGAGCATGTGGTGCGCAGTACTCAAGTGTGCACTGCGCACAATGAAGCTTTTGTCACCAGAGCAAAACTGCAGGGTACTGGAAGGGGGACTGAATCCTGTGAGGAAATCTTGTTACAGCGGCGCTTTAATTTACGTTAAACTGACTTAATGGCTTAATGACTTCCGACTACGAGATTTTGTTTCCCGAATTATTCCTGCATGAATTCTTTCATACTTAGCTTTCAAGTGCAATAACCGTAGCAGCCATGTCATCGTTGTCAACGACTGCGTTCATGGTTAAGTACGCGAATATTGTTTGCACCGCGACACTTCATTCAATTGCATTCACGTTCTTATTGAACGGATTCTAAAATTTAGGATATTAAAATATAGGTCTTGGGGTTGCGTATCCCTAATTGTTGTAATAAAGTTTTAAAATGAAAAGCGAAGATTGAAAAGTTAAATTAAAATTTCAACTGTATCATTATTACTACTGAAGCTAAAAATAAAACTAACTTTTCAGTATTACTTGGTCCAAACAAGAAGGAATTTTTCAGTTCCGGTCGTAATTACGTTATTGATTGATCATTTTAATGCTAAATCCGATTGATATGAAGTACACCATTTTGATGTGGAGGTTAAATGTCTCTTTTATTTTCATTATCATCTTCAGTTGTTTGTTAAGATGGTGCTCATTAACGTTAATTAATTGTATTTCTTTCCACAGGTTCATAAATGGAACTCCGACCCTAAAATGTCCATAGTTTATTATGTCTATTTTATTAACTATGCTGCCATTTAGACGGCCTTGGCCTCGTAGAAGGGTTGAATCGTGTTCAATTGCAGCTCATTTTTGTTTATTTTTGGTGGCGAGTGTGTCGATTAGCTGTACACAATCATCAGCGTCCAGCCAACTGAAGCCTTACGAATTTGGAAGACAGTTTCGAGGTCCCAATCCAGGAGAAGACTCGTCCATTACTTCTGATCCAAACTACATGCAAGTTGTCGGCACCATAGGAGTGTCAACTGGATTCAGCTTTAGCGGACAGAATGATTTCCGTAGAGCTGGCAGTTCTTCAAATCATGAGCCTGTACCTCCGGAAGTGACAGATTTCATCGCGGACTCCAATCCTAGTCGAGGTCCCGGGCCAGTACCTGGGGCCTCACCTGAAATCATTCATGGCAAGTGGATGGGGCCCAACAGAGGTCCTGCAGCACCTGCTGCTGCACATTATGAACCATCTCCATTTATGAGCAAAACAGGAGATCCCTCACCAGCGTCTGTTGCTGGACATTATGAACCATCTCCATTTCTGAGCAAAACAGGAAATCTCTCGCCAGCAACAGCAACATCTCCGGTGGTGCAAGTCGAATTTGCCTCCCCCGAGTTAGTGGAAGGCCCTTGGTTCAGGACTCCGACTGTCCCAACTCCTGAGCCGCTGGAAAGTCACGATCAGGAGTCTGGAATACCGCTAGCACAGCTGAATTCAGTTCGCAACAAGTCTGCTGAAATCGTGGAAGGTCCCTGGTTTGTTGCCGGCGCTCGTGAGAAGCTTCCTGCGTCTCCAGAATGGGATGAAGGGCCTTGGATTGTGCCCTCCGCAGATTCCCATTTATCTTTTGTCAATTTTTCTCAGGCTTCAGAGGAAAATTTATTTCACAATTTGCAACACGGTAAAAACTCCAGCGGAAGTACGGGAAACATCGTAGAAATTCAAAGCTTGTTTTCAACGGGGGGACAAGGACCAGAATTTTACGACAGTAATGACAATCACAGACTCGGAATTCAAGGGACAGATTTGCTTGGCAATCAATATTTTATCGAACAGCCTATTTCTACAGAAGACCCCACATCTCTTAGCTATGATGAAAGCACCGAGTCCTTACATCTGAGTGGTTTTTCTCAAATTCGACAAAATAATGCAAGTTCCGTATCTGCTATAACTGAAATTACATCTATACCTGTCACCGAGAAGTCGGATGGCATTGACGATATTAATGATTCGCAGAATGTTTATCCTACAGAGGACACTGAAAGTAATTATTCACAAGCCGTACTCTCCGCAGAATTAGCCAATAAACCAAGCCTGGCCACTATAGACAATGAGGAGACTGAAGTAAAATCTCGAAGTTACGAAAGGATTAACAATTCTCAAACATCATTCATTGATAGTTCCAAGTCTTCAGAAATACTGGCCAATGAAATGACGACGACTCAAAGTCCTTCTCTCGCACGTTCACTTGAGAGTGAAGATGAGCCTAACTTTGCCTTAAATTCGGTTAACTTTTCAGCGGAGGTTATGCCTGGGATAATTCAGCAGCCTGGTGACGACCAACACGATGCTGAACCTAGACATGGGGAAATTCTTCAGGTTTCATGGGAGAATGAAGAGTATTCTAACATTTCTGGGGACTATAGTTCCTTTGACGATTCTAGTGCAACTTCTTTTGTGGATACTGGAGACTTCCATAAAGAAGTAAATGAAGCATTTAGTAATGAGTTCTTCCCTCTGTCAGACAATTTTCGAATTACCCATGCCCCTCAGTTAAGCATTGAAACTCTGTATGAAGAAGTGAAGAACTCTTCAAAAGATATTACATCAGAGGTCTTACCAGCGACTACCCACGATCTGATCAGTGAAGAAAGCACTCTCAACATCAGTCAATCAAGCGATGCAAATGCTATTTCGTCACATAACATCGATGAAGACGTAACAACCTCACACAATCAGCCACCGAAGGCCTCAACCTCCCCTAATGTCAACTCAAATAATAACTTGCACCAATATGATTCAATGGTTTTTGGAGAATCGAGTTTTGACAATCCTACAGCAGCAAAAAAAGTTGTAGCTTTCAAGCATCCCACAGCAATCTCAGTGGTTCCAGGACCCAGCTTTGCAGCTCCTGAAGAAGCCAGAGTAGAGCCAGCGGTGGCCGAGGCCAGGACTCCCGTAAAGTTACCAGAACGCCTACCTTACGATAGACCTCATTTTATTGCCCCAGGGTCAACGAACTCTCGAGAAAATCTTCACAGCTTAGAAGATTTGTACGGCCGAGATACCCATAAAGTCCAGTATTTTGTCGGAGAAAAAGCAGAAGAAATGAAAAGATTTGACATAAATGCTCCTGAAACTCTAATGCCTCCACCAGCTCTTCCTTTGCCCATCTTGAGCAGCTACGAGCAATTCATCTCGAACGAAAAGAATAGCACCGAAGCAGAGGTTATCGCACCTGCCAGTAGTGGGCCGAACCCTGTAATCGGAGGACCACATTCTCAAACCTTGGCAAGGAATCCCGAAACCGACAACGATGATGTAGCATTACTTTCTGTGTTAGGTTATTTCGGCAAATTGGACGATTCTCAGAACCGAGTCAAACAATACAGCCCGAATGAAATGATGGAAGACTCCGTTCATCAGAGTGGCTCTTCAGTTCAGGTAGTTCCAAATGACTCGAAAGAAAATCGTTTGCACGATATTACGAACAGTGTTCCGATCAGGCCTACAGAAACAAGACCTAGCTTAAATGATGGTGTTTCTACTGTGTTGTTTAAACCTATTGAAACGACGGACAATCGTGTCCATGGAAGTGGGTCTGCTGATTTGTTCAGGCCAGCCGGAGCCAGTGGAATCCAAATGTCAATTCCCTCATTTGATTCTAAACACTTTGGTGCTGATTATGATGATGCCGTTCCCAGCGTTGTCTCCAATCCCACCAATACGTGGAAAAATGTTATACATGATGGATCTTCCAACGTCCAGTTTAGTGTCGCCGATACAAGTGCAAGTCAAATGCCTCCGCAAGCGACGTCCATATCTGGCTCTCAGCATGTGGAAGCTGGCTACTCTGAAAGTGCTTCTACAGCTGATTTCAATCCTATCGGAACGAAAAATAATCGCGTCCAATACGATGTTTCAAATACTCAATTTAGTCCTTTCGAAACAAAAGAAAGTAACGTACCCAAAGATATTCTTGATGTTGAAGTCAGTCCTATAGAAACACAAGAAAAACTTGTTCATGATGGTGCTCCTAGCGCTCCGGTTAGTCCTATTGATCCATCAAAAAATCATGCCCATGGTGATGCGCTTAATATTCAAATCAGTCCATTCGAAACTAAAGAAAGTCTTGCACGCGACGATGGCCTCAACTTTCAGTTTAGCCGTCCCGAAGCCAAAGAAAATCGTGTTCATGATGGAGCTCTAAGTGTTCTATTTAACCCCACTGGCACACAAGCAAATGTTGCTGATGAAAACGCTCCTACGGTGTTGTTTAGCCCAGTCAAAACGATAGCCGACCTCGTACAAGATGGCGCTGATAGTTTCCCATACGAGCCTACCGCGGCGAATGCCAAACATGCTCACAATATATTGATTAGTACTCCAGAAACAAATGTGGCCTCTCTGAATAAAGGCCCACTTGGTGTTCCAGCCAGTCCTGATCCAATGCAAAATTCACTAAGGAAAGATACCTCCACTTTTTGGGAAACGCAAGATAAATCGGAAGAAAATCGTCTGCACGACGGAAGTTCAACTCGTTTTATTGGCTATGCTGAAACAGCTGAAAATCGAGTCCAGTTGAATAACTTCAACCAACAATTCTTTGCCGTTCACAATCAACCGCTCAACTCTGAATATGATGGACAAAAAAACACTGATGGATCACCCAATATCGTGACTGATAACCGCCGCTATGGGGGGCAGAATGTGAAATATTCTTTGTCATCAGATGCAACTAATAATCCATCGAGATTTTTATCCCCAGAATCCTCAAATGCAGCCATCGTTACTGAGTTGAAACCAGTTTACATTCACCGCGAAAATGGAGAAACTTCCCGTACTTCAACAAATGCTGAAAACTCGGTTATTAATAGTCAAAACTACAACGCAAATAATCCAGTGCATGAAATTTTATTTTTATCGGATGAAACGCATCATGACGACAAGCAGCGTTCTGGTAGCGCCTTTGTGCAGCAAAATGCTCATGCTCAAGATCAGATTCAGAGTATGGCCCATGACAGAAAGTTCGAACTACAGGATGTTCAAAATCTCCTGGAATCATCTACGTGGAGTTCTGTGAAACACGTTCCCATCCAAAAATACCAAACTGATGACGACACGCAAGACAGGGTATTTGCAGAGGGACATCTTCATCACATCAAAGTCCACTCTATTCAAGGCGCTCACCCTTTCGAAGCTCTCCCAGAACATACTAACATGGAAAATTCATATAACGTTGAAAATGTTTATGGCGATAAAGTAGTGAAGCAGGACGCAGGTATTCTTATGCATCCCAATGAAATGCTGCCTCCTCCTGCCCTCAAGTTGCCTGTGTCACATCAAAATCCTCAGCCCTCTCCAGCAACTGAGGGACCAGCGAAGGCAGGTAACGCATTTCACAGCAACATTCTCAAGCTACCTCCTGTGTCCGTTCACCATGATCATCCTCCAAGCAGAAAGCCTTCTCTTCATGTTCGAGAAAACAGTTATTACCTTCCAGACACATTGGTTCCACCTTTATCTCTAGATCTATTGCCTCCACAAAAAACTCTAACTCCAGACTCTCAATTTATGATTGCTGAGCATTCTGAGTTATCATTCTCCGAGATTTCACAAGAGCAATCAGCTCACGAAGTACCGGATATCAGAGACAAGGAACAAGGTTTAGATTTTGGAGGAAAATTAACAAGGCCAAAGACCGAGATAAAGATAAGTGGACCATTTCATCCAACCCACAGCCTACAACAGCAGCGTCAGCCATCACGGTACTCAGATCGCAGGCAGAGTATATTGCAAATTTCTTCTGCAACTCTTGAAAGAGAAAATAGCCCAAAAGAAAATGAGTTTGTTTTACCTACCAAAGAAAAGAATGTACAAATTTCACGCACACCTCCTGATCGACTTGATCCATTGTCTGAAGAATTGTCTCTCCCACCTGTTCCTGCCCAAAGGAACTCTGTAGTTCCATTTCCGACACTATCAAACACTGATAAAATCGAGAAATTACCAAGAACCGTCATTCCATTTCCCAGTAACTCTCATGCACTTAATTCATTTGCGTCCAGTGCTATAGAAGAAAATCCATCCTCTCATTACCACGCTCCTCAGCAAAGTATATACCAAGGCCCAGCGTTAGGTCAAAGACCTTTCATGCAGTCGGGATCTCCCTCGCAGAACTTGAATTTTCTTCGGCCTCCTCCTCCTCCGGCTTATCCTTTCCAGGATCTTGCACAGCATGTGAAGCCTATCGCTCCAGGCCAGTACTGGAACAGTCACGCTCGCCCCCCTATGACCGCAAACCCACCTCCGCCTTTCGTCCTCGTACCCTTGCACAGCCCCCATACTCCTTCGTATGAACTAGCGTTGCGTAATTTTTCCCCTCCACCATCCCTCCTACAACAGTTCAGTCTACTACGATCTACTCCGTACCGTCCGCCTTCAAGAATTCAAGCCCCTCCGGAGTCCCAGACTTCGAAAGCTTCTGAAGTAGAAACGACCACCTCACCTTTTGCTCCTACTTCTTTGGCGTCATCGACTGCTGCTCCAAAAAGCGGAAGTGGTGAAGAGATTTCTAGTGAGATTCAGAGCACAGAGGCCCCAAAGAAATCGGATGAAAATACTGAGCAACCCACAGTCCTAATTGCAGTCTCAGTACACGAAGACAGCGCTTTGTCCGAGAGTGAGAATGATTTCTCAAGTGTCCTGGAGAACCACGGGCAGGATATGAAAAACCTTAATTCTACCAGGGAAAGCCTAGAGCTACTCAAGCTCGTGGACTCGAGCGATGTAATTGATGCTGAGGATGAAAATTCATATGAAGGCAAAAGTTCTTCCTCCACACAAGCAAAGGATAGCGTTAGCGACGCTGAAGGCTCTTCTGGAAAGTCTTCACTATCATCAGAGGATGGTTCTAACTACAGATTAAGGCCCGACTCCATGGAAAAGTTTCCTGATTCACGCAACGGTTCCCTAGAATTAAGTGCCGGAGAGAGCGCTCGCCGATCATCACCGCCCGTTGCCGCCTCCCCAGAATCCCACGCTCCAGATGCAAGAGTAACAGCGGCTCCCGAGTTGGCTTCTTCGGAACATTTGGGTGAGACTCGCATGAAAAGCAGCGGCGCAACGAGGCGCGCCGAGGCTGAGTATGACGATGAGTATTATGATGACGGACGCGAAGACGATGGGCATCGTGACGAACTTGATGATGACGTGAGACCAGGCCACGATTTGTTTCAAGGTCATGAGCATTTTAACGGCGATCTCCGGAATGATATTCGCCGTCTTGCTGCATTGGCCATTGATGTGCTTAATGACGATGCGCAGTTGAGCCGCGATGGCTATGAAGAGAGACCTGATGAAGACCATGAGCCGGACCTTAGCTCCGGACCGGAGGCTGAATGCTGGGCATTTACTGACCAAGAACTCATTATTAATCCTGGTGCTGATGTTTTTATTGGTAAGTTTAGTCATCTCAATGAATAATTTTTTTCCAAATTTGCTCTGTATTATTAGATTCAAATTTATTGATAAAAATTTAGATCTCTTCTGGTATTTTTCTCTTGTGAAAGTTGTGAGTTTCTACAGTCCCTTTTGTGATTCTCATTATTTTTAGATTCTTCTTCTTGGTGAGAGCAGTAACTTTCAATTTCTTCCATCGTATTTAGGGTAGATATACCATCGGTCTTCAGCGACTGCTTAATTTATTTGAAAAGTTTGTTCGTAAGACAATAAATTTGCCGCGTTCCTGGTCTTAAACGTACGAATTATAATTTCATACCAGTAAATAATATAGTTTAAATCATCCGATATATATCCACTGCATTTCATTAGGTGCTTTTAAATCTAAGAAGGATTTTTCATGTTCAATGAAACCGTATGCACTTGAACACCGTATGAAATTTGTGAGGCATAGTTGCCCAATATGTTTATGTTTGCCTTTCGCGAAATATTTTTGAGGGCTTTTAGAACTCTTTCAGTATTCATTGCATGGTTCAAACAATGTAAAAATTTTATTTCAATAAGTGATTAATACAGCTCGTTTCATCTATACTGACCTAACAATATCCTCTGAAAATTAATCATAACGCTATCTTTGCATGGACTCTCTGTACTATTGGTAACATTTTTGTGATTTCCAAATTTGCTTTATTCATTTTTCGAGAGCTATCACTCAACATCAGTACGGTTGTGTTTCTCACGGTTGGCCCGTCCTTTGAACAGGCGTGGCCCTTCCCCTGTCCTCAAGCGAGGGCCCAACGGCGTGTGGCCCGCTGCAGGGCCCGTGGGTCGCTGCTTTAGAGGCCCTCAAATGGGGCCTGGCCCGCCTCAATCAGGACCGGGGCCAAGTGGGCCATCGCATCCTGAGCAACTCCTACGTGCCAGGGCTCAAGTTCGGTGCGTGAGTTGTGGCCCGCGTTGTGGCCCGCGTTGTGGCCCGTGTTGTGAGTTGTGGTCCGTGATGTAAGTTGCACGCGTGTAGCGATAAAAGTGAGCTCATAAGTTGGTGTATTTTGGCGACTAGTGACTTTTTCCTTCTTGCCATGAGGCTGCTGGAGCTATGCCATGCTATGAGGTCCTGTGTGTTGGGCGGGCGAAGGCTTCTGACTCACGATCCCGCGCAACACAGCGTCAACACAGCGTTGTATCGTATCGGGAGCTCTCTTTGTAATAGCTATGCATCATGTTAAGTCATTGCTATTAAGTCCCTACTGATTAAAACTTACGTTGATTGCGAGCCAGTCTATGAAGGCTAGAGCCTGCCACGACGATAAAGTCCTGTGTGATACTAGATTTAACCCTATAACGTGGGCATTTTTGTACTCAAATTGCCGTTATCACAACCACCGTCATTAGACTGGCGCTGCCATCAGGTTGTCTCCGATACCAAAATGAGACAGAAACTGCCACTCGGCAGTGAACTTCAAAGAACACATTAGGGTACAAATTCAGCTATAAATACAACATATTGAGCCTACCTTCGCAAGAGGACCGTTTAGTCTTCTGGGGCGCTAAAGGGTTAAGAAACAATCTACTACTGTATCACTTGTGGTTAGTAAATCGTTTGAGAAACAATCTACTGCTGTATCACTTGTGGTAAATTAACATTGTCTATATTGTTGTTTAATTGCTGTTAATCGTTTATAAATTTCTGTCTCCGTCTCTCTCCAGGTGCGCGCGTCGTCGATACGTGCGGCAGAGCAGCCCAAGGCAGGTCCGTCATGGAGGTTTTTTATCCGCAGCTGAGCGGGGTGCCCCACTGCCCTCCCCCACCTGCCCTCTTCTCGGCCGGGGTCATCAACTTAGTGGCTCCCAGGTACTTTGTGGTGCAGTTGTCTACCTGCAGCGACTGGGTACCTATAGTGCTCCTCGTATCTATGCTTGTGTCAGTCAGGTACTCGGTGTTACTTGTATCAATCTACTTGTATCGATCAGGTGCTCGGTGTTACATTCGCCTATTTTCATGACACAGGTGCTCTGGGATACATTTATCTATGTGTATCACTCTGTTACTTTGCATCACATCTACCTTCTTTCATCCCCCAAGTACTCTGCATCACATCTACCTACTTTCATCACCCAAGTACTCTGTTACATTTATCTACGTATACCTCTCAGCTACTCTGAGTTACATTTATGTGAAGCGAATTTAGATTCATTTTTTCCTCTGCGTTTGAGCATATACCTACATCACGTATGTAGGTTCATGGAATAACACACAGCCAGGAGGGGATCACAACTAGTATTAACTTGCTAAAAACCATTCCCATACATAAATCATTTGCTCCATGCGTGCTGGAGAGCGATGCTACTTTTTCAAAGAACCATCCATTTTTACCGAAAATTGTGTTGTGCTGGTCCCGAAAGAATAGAGTTGTTTTCCATATTTGCACCTCAACGTTCTCCATCCCGCAGCGCTGAGGCGATTCCAGGTTTGCCTATCCTGGACGTCGGGCCCGATGTTGCTGTGCCGCCGGCCGACAGAGCGCGGGTAAATATCACTATTGCAAAACTTTTAGCTACGCCATTAAGAACAATGGAAGAAATGTAGCATTGGCTTATTTTGGAGGGTGGTTAGTTACGTCATTGAGAGCAATGAAAAAAATGTTAATGAACAATTGTTTCCATAGTCGTTGGCTTATTCTGCAGGATGGTTTGGTATTTTTTATCATCCATGATTTTGATCGTTATTCATGCCAGGCATCTTTGCCTGGGCCACATTTAGTCTTTTTGAAATGTGTTTAAAAACTGGCGCCGAAATTTTTTTTTTCAGCGTCTTCATAATTCATTGCTCAAATTTGCCTTCTTATATCAATCACAAACAGATTGCATTTTGTTATTCAATTCGTCTTATCTGATGTAAGTGTTTACGTTCCTCGAATGCTTGTCAAATTGTTTTCTTCAATGCTCAAAGGATGTCCAGTATTCAAATAAGATCTTTTCTCGCTCGTTGCGACCGCAGGCAGCGCTGCAGACCGCAGCAATGCAGAGCTGGAACCGCACGCTGCTGCTTGTTGAGCAGGGCTCCTACCACCTCAACATGGCGGAGGTGAGTGCAGCCATGTCAGGCTACCACCTCAACATGGTGGAGGTGAGTGCACGCATGTCAACGTTTAATGTACGTCCGAAATTCTGAAAGCAAGTAATAGAATCGAAAGGTTAAAAATTGAACCTTTGTGAGTCTCGTTGTCTAATGTTTTCGTTTTTAGTAAGTATATCACTGAGCAGAATGCAGTATGGTATTAATGCGGACTCAGAGTCTCGTACAGCACCCGGGCAATCTGAAGGCTTTCACTCAACAACTAAAGTAAGGGCAGTCAAGGGATGGCGAGGGAAATCGATCGATTGGAGTTTAGTAAAATATTTGACTTTCACTCGTTGGCTTGTTTTCGACCAAATTTTATTTTTAATTTGGGTGTTTAAATTTAAGCGCCCAATTCATGAATTACAATGGAACATCTATTGAAATGTTTGTTGTACATACGGTACATGAAATCCAAAACTTGAATTCGAATTAACATTTCTTCAGAGTAAAATAAAATTTCTCCTTCAATTTCTTTCATGTTTCAATTTCATGTTTCAATTTCAATTTCATGTGAGCTGAAGTGCAAATTTTCCTAAGTGTTTCTAATTCTGTTCTTGGAATAGCTAATGAAATTCTTTATATTACGCAATGTAAAAGAGAAAATGGAGACAGGAATTTCGGCCAAGTAAGCAGCTCCCAGCTGAGTGCTTTAAATTGCAGCTGTACATGCAATTCGTAGCTGACGTGATGAGCCTGCATGGTCTCGTGACAAGATGCAATGTAGAAATTACTGTTTCTGTTTTCTTTTCCATCGCTGCTATTATCAGGTTGGTGTTGAAGTATTGTCAAAATTTTAGAATGGATGTTTAAAATTAAATTTGTGAATTATTTACGTTCTGTTATGAGGGTAACATACTTCTGTGGTTAAATTAAACGATTTTTTTCAGATTATCTCCGTTACGTTCATATTTGTCATAAATATTAGTATGCATGTTTCCCCCATTTACATAGGTCATATAAATATTCTACTGTACGAATTTCAAAAAGGTGTGAAATCAAGTGCAGCAACAAAATCAATCCAGAACACTTATGGATATGATGTAGTGTATGATAGACGTTGCAGGAGACGGTTTCCTCGTTTTCGAAACGGCGATTTCACTTTGAAAGAAAGTCAAAAAAAAGTCGTCCAAGAACACTTGATACCCATGCATCAGTTGAATGTTCTCGTGTCCGAGAATCTCATTGTTACAACTAGGGAAATTGCAAGACAGTTAGACGTGACCCACACAACCTGCTTCTGATTTCCATTTGTTCCGAGGACTACAGAACCATTTTGGTGGAATTGGGCTAACAGCAAGAAAAGAGATCGAAAAAGAGTTGAATTTGTATTTTAATTCTAAACCTACAGAATTTTACAAGCGAGATATTTTATAAGTTTGATGAAAGGTGAAAAAATGGGGTAATTGAAAGCAATGGAGAGTATGTTACTGAATGGATATTTCCACATGGATCATTCATTTTTACTCAAAATACTTATATCGTGCGTTAATTTTTCACCAACCTGATATTTGGCAAATAAGGAGAAGCAAAACTAAACATTAATGAGTTTTAAATTCTGTTCATAAGTTTATCTCTGAATGATAATTCATAGAGGACAATATTGCGTTTGAAATTTAAGTTTTCTTATCATGTTTCATGACTTGAGAGCACCCTCTGCATCCAAGCAGCACTTGCTAAGTCTTTGCTACTCTGCTGAACGCCTGAGGCTCGCTTAAAAGTTCTTGCTGCAGACATCCCAGGCGTGTGGTGTAAGCGACCGCCATTACATAAGACATAACGAAGGTGTGGTGACGGTGGTGAGGCTTGCACCATCCTCGTCTGCAGTGCAGAAATCCGTGCAATGGACGCGGCTCTAATGACCTGTCAGAGAGGCCTATGCTTATGTTCTTTAATTTTTTCTAGCAGCATTTGCAGCATTTTCAAAGGAATTTATGTGTGTAAAAATGATATTTTTCTCGAAAAATTGACTAGAACTCGAATATCCCTTTACGATCTGTCAAATTTTTCAGTTGAGTACGGATCACTTTGCCTATTTTAACTAATAATCAATGGAAGAAGTATGTCATTGCAGAACGTTGAATGAACTTATGAAAGCATGGTCGTTTGCGCATATTTAATACCAAACAGAATAAATGGAGCGTTTCTGAACTGACACTTTGCTCTTGCGCAGCCAACTCGAACTTTAATTGAATGACAGATAACATTCTTTTGATGTGAAAACTGTATAGCTCATAGAATTCCCACAACATAGAGAAAAGTTCAGCAAAACCTTGTCAGAAGGCAAAAATGGCGTGCAAGGCAAAGTCATTCACGGCATTTGTACGTGAATGCGTGCGGAGATGTTTTTGCTCAAGCGCAAAATCTCGTATGTTTTAATGCTATCTCTTCTTTGCAGCTGATAACAAAGCAGTCTTCTTCGTACAACGTGTGCATTAGCGCCGTGGACTACTTGCCTCGGAGCAGCGGTGAGTGCCGCTCACTTCAGCCTCTGAATTTGTACACGTGAACAATGTGGACTTCTTTGGTTTTTTGCCCTTAACTTTTTATTGAACCTGCTAACTAAGCAAAATTTACCTTCTTCTTTGAATTTTTGTGTTATGAGTTTCATGTCGCTGTTCTGTTGAGAAATAATGAAAGTATCAAAACATGTAAAATATCTCACTCAGGGGGTGAGATTATGCCTTCGAAAAGCGCTATTTCTGCGCACTTCTTCGATGATTTACTGTAGAAAAAAAGCGAATTGTGTTGTTTCACGTTGCCCTCAGAAGACCGAGCCCCTTGGACCTACCGAGACTTGCTGGGGCGCGTCCGTCGTCTGCTGCGGTTTGGAGGTCTCGACGGCGTCGTGGTGGTCGCGTCCGGCCGCGTCCTGCAGCAGGTGTGGGGCGGCTCCTTGTCTTATTGATCTATGAAGTCTCGCACTTTGTGCCTCAAGTGTATTATCAGGACAATGGGGAATCATAATCCAAAGTCTATTCTGTGTTTGTATCGATTCGCAATAAGAATCTGTCCATTCTTTTATTGAAATAAAATTCAATTAGTTCAGCGTCCCTCATGTTATCGAAGAAAATTTTGATGAACTACAAAATATTTTCTTTTATTAAAATGGAATCAACTAATCCTTTTTATTAGGCTTAGGAAAGCCATGTCAGTGTTTAGGAAGAAAAAACCTAGTTCCTTTCAGAGAAAAGAATTTAAGAATGGAAATGATGATTATATTTTTAAATGGTTCACGTCTTCAAAAATACCTAGGTATTATTGGCAAAATGAAATTTTCTAAGATTCGAAGTATAAACCTTCAAACGAACAATTTCCTTAGAAACACTGACATCTTAATAACTTGAAGTGCCATTGATGGAACATACCTACATGTTTTCTTCAATAAACATGTTTGGGCGCAAAAACAGGGGCAATGGCAGACCACTATTTCATTCCACTCACGCCTCTGAGAGTTAATGATAAACAAAAAATTGTTATTCATCACATGAGTGGTTTATTGAAACTAACATGCGTTTGCATTTGAGGCCCAAACACTAAGCAGTTGCTTACCTCCGATGTTTTGCAAATTTATTTGAAGTTACAGATAGAAAATATCTTTGTAGGAAATCGAATGATGCCGCGTAAAAAATGTGCCTTGAAGGAACTTAATCAAGTTCAGATAATTCGGAGTTTACAGCTAAGTTCCGGTGATGTTAAGAGTAAGTGCGGCTTCGCGATTTACTGTTAATCAATTTACAAGATGATAAATGTTGTAACTTGAAAGTAATGAAAAACGACGTTTCCATCACTACTTCAGACGCTGTCAGCCGTGGCTTCAGCAGCTCCGCACCTGCGAGCGGACGTCCCCTGGCTGCTGACTGACGTACCAGTTGCAGAGTCAGCAGCAGTGCGCAGCATAATCTCAGCAGGGCTGACGCTGCAGCTGCTGACAACGATGCCGCCGCTCGCTGAGTTCGAACAGCACTGGCGATCTCTACCGTCAGCGCTCACTGAGGTCAGGAGCATCAAGACGTAAAACTTCTCGTCTAGTTTCATGAGCAAAAGCTTACATGATTAAAATTAATTCTTCAATTTCTTTATTTCTTCACATCTCGAACATTATTGACGTTGAGGATTGAATCTTGAAATAAAATAGTTTTCATTTACTTATTGTTCACGAACAAGTTACTTCTGACCCATGAGGTCAGAAGTGACTAGTGCAAGACCCACGTGTATTCATGTGGACCAATCTGGTTTAGATCACATCATTTCCACTCGAGACGCCTGCGAGAATTACTCAACCTTAAGCTCCAAACACAAATCTGATTTTACCATGATGACTGCGATGTGGTAAACTGGAGTTCAATATCCAACTCAAATTTTAAGTAAAAAGTTGTTAACAGTCTTATATATTGGAAACATTAATTGGCTCCATCAAGTGCGATTAGTTTAAAGAGATTGTTAAAATTTTTAAAACCACCCATCATTGGGACCTTTCGCCGTAGAAAGAACTTAAGCCCGACCCATCGGTGCGTCGCATTGCAAGCAGCGAGTTAACGAAAAGTTTTATATTTTCCAACGCTCAGGACACTCCGGCCAGCGACACATTCCTGCAGTACCTGGAGCAGGAGACGGGCTGCAGCCTCGCTGTCCCACATGACGTCCCACGCTCGGACTGTCGCGCCATCTCTCTGTCCGACGTGGAGGCGGACGGTGCGGACGTGGCGGGTTTGGCCGTGGTGGGACGGGCCAGGACGGTGGTGCCTGCCCTGCACGGGCTCTTCACGCTCGCCAGAGCTGTCCATGATGCCTGGCGCCGCAAGTGTGACGGCAGGTGAGGGGCTGATGAGGGGCTGGTGAGGGGCTGATGAGGGGCTGGTGAGGGGCTGGTGAGGAGCTGGTGAGGGGCAGGTGCCTCACACGTGGCCGTATCACGTGAAGGTGCCGAGGTTCAGCTCGCACGACAACCAGAACAAACAGAGCTCGTGCCGCGTGTGGCTATAGTGTTTGTGACGTTCATGTACTGAAAAAGACTGACCTTTTTCCCCTTTCATATTTCTTTAAAGAAAAGAACGGTTTTAAGCCTTTCCTTAACTCATCAAAAACATAATATTTTCACATTCATTAACAAAACGCAATATACTCGTAAAACTTTTTATACGAGAAGAATTTTCTGTTTGTTGGAGGGTCACAGAATAATTTTTTCAGGTGAAACAATAACTCGGATTTTAGAATAACTTTATAAAAACCAACAACTCAGTGAGTTGAGTGAAATTTCGATAACTCAGATTAAAAAACATGAAAAATGACAATATCATGGGACCGTTCATCGTAAATTTAGCGCATATTACACAGAGTTTTGAATATCTCTAATGACTATTCATTTCATGGAAAGCATGCGGACAAACATGATAGAACTTAGGGCCGTGTTATTACATGACGTACCCTTATTGAGTTTTTAAATCATTTTGAGGTATGAGTAAGTAGCAGGATCAAATAAGTATGCAGCAGGATCAAATGAGTAAGTAGCAGGATCAAATGAGTAAGTAGCAGGATCAAATGAGTAAGTAGCAGGATCAAATAAGTAAGTAGGTGGCTCATACACTCATCCGTTACCTTGCTGAGATCAGACCGTGCAAGAAAACCTACAATTCAATCATGACTGTTTTCTCTCTGGTCAGACCTGGAGCGTGCCGATCTCTACAGGCGCTGTCCCTGCAGGAGTTCTATTATTCGTTCCTCTCGGGCCTGGAGTTTGACCACCTGGGCCCCGGCGCCCGGAGCCCTCTGGGCCTGAGAGGGGGCAAGAAGGCTGATGACCCAGCAGCCCAGCTCGCTGGGTCTAGTCTGTCTGTGTACAGAGTGCTGGACATGGGAGGCAACATCACAACCGCACTCGTAAGTTCAGCTCACTGTAGAGGAAACAAGGTAGTCATTTCTTTTGGGGAAAATACACCTCCTCTTGTTCGGCTAGCCAATAAGACAGCTTTATTTCAAACAAACTTTATGACGTCACCATTGCGACATGTCGTTAGGCCAATAGTGTAGCCAGATTTTGGGCTAGCAGTGTTTCCAGATGCAATATGAGCGCTGCTATTGGTTCGTTGCCATGACGTCAGCATTGCTACACGGTTGACGAAAAAAGACTGGTTTGACCCTACCTTGTTTCTTCCACCGTTGTTCAGCAACCTGTCATTGGAAGAGTATATTAGTTCATGTTAATTTTACCTCGGAATACTTGAATTTATCTATTTATGTATCTACTCCTGTGCACGCTGGAAGGAAGTACACTGCATTCACCAATTAAATCGACACAAAAAACAAGAAAAACTGAAGATATGATAGGACGCGCGTGACATCAAAAATTTAATAATCAAGACACGATCATATGGCAATTCAATCACTTCTGACATTTGTTTAATTTTCCTACCAGTTATCATAAAATGATGTTCTCAATAAGCGTGAGTGTTGAGCACCATGACGCGTTGCAGACGCAGGTGATGCTGGACGGCGGCCGGGAGGTGCTGAACGCCTCGTCCTTGCGGCCGCCGCAGCGCCGCACACCGCCCTGCTTCGGCCGCCACTGTGCCGCCTGCCTCGCTACCGCCCCACAGGTGGGGGGTGTCATTACCTGCAGGGGGTGGGGTATTTCCTGTAGGTGGGTAGGTGGGGGTTATTACCTGCTAGGAGTGGGGTATTTCCTGCAGGTGGGTAGGTGGGGGTCATCACCTGCAGGGGGTGGGGTAATTACCTGCATGTGGGTGGGGGGATGACCTGCAGGTGGGTAGGTGGGGGTCATTACCTGCAGGTGGTGGGGGTCATCCCCTGCAGGTGGTGGGGGTCATTACCTGCAGGTGGGGGGGGGGAAATACCTTCAGATTAGTGGGGTCATCACCAACAGGTAGTGAAGTTATATCACCTGTTAGTGAGTGGAGATCACCGTCTGCACAAACTGTAGTGCCGCTATGACAGAGGAATAGTCAACATTGAAGTAACCTGTAACTATTTGCCTGTTCATTTTTCGATTGAAGGGAGGAGGAATAATTTTTGTAATATATATTTTGAATTAATATTGTATTTTGGTTAGATCTCATTCATAATCGTTGATCTATTTCTGCTGATATTGTAGGAAATATTATTAACAGAAATATTGATTTCTGATTATTATTGGCAGACAATATCGTGATATTGTCTGCCTCAAAAGGGACGCCGTGCTCTGCACGTGACACTCCAGGTGACGTGTGATAAAGGAAATAAAATGCAAAGGAAACACTAGAATCTTCCCACTTTTTCTGATATTTAATAAATACGATTGGGCGTTCATGAATTACGACGAAAACTAACGGGTAGAGTGTTGATTGGTCGATTTACTCGAAAATCTCACCAGGTTTAATGATTAAAACGTACGAGTGACCTTGATGTTTCGACAGATGCTAAATGATGTCATCTCGACCAGAGCATCACAATTGATGTATTTCTTCAAAGTAATGGCCAAGCAAGTCTGCCTTCCAGTCGTAAACAGATGAGCTGCGTTACTACTCCTATGTGACACAAATAAAATACAAATTCTCACCCTCATGTTATTATCGGCATTACTCTTTTTTCGAAGAAGTTTTCATTCATCGACGACAAAAATTTTACTGTATATATATTTACTTTGGAATTTTTAGTTTAATCTTTTTCAGCAACAATAAATCTGCAAACAATTTTAATTGCAATTTATTGTCGCTCGCAGCGGTCTGGAGAGGGCAGCAGCGAAGCCCGAACTTCGGCCGTCGTTGAGCCGCACGTCTACATTCCGTCTCCTCAAGACGTCTACGTCGTGGGCATGTTTGCCGTGCATGAGACGTCCGAAGACGGTACGTCGCACGCTGCGCCAGTTTCACAGCATCCTTATTTTGCGTAGCTTAGCTTTGTATAGCTGGCTAATTTTGGATTGCAGTGCGGTACATTACAGCCTTCAATGAACTGAAAATAGAAGCAGGGAAAGTTTGATAACTATCAGTTTTCATTTTTAGTCTCCCAATATACTGAAGATAGAGACAGGGAAAGTCTGACAGTTATCTGTTCTATGTTGAGTTCTGAGCTCAAAGCTTCAACAATTTATTTAAAAAACATAGTTTTCAACCTTCCGTAAAGTAAATAATGAGTTGTTCCTCAGAATATTTAAATACATTTTTACATTTATCCATAAACCAAACTTATAGGAAATGATACCGCTACCGTAACATATTTTCCTTCGATCTTTTGCTGTACTGCAGCAGTTTTGCCTGCGTGTTGACGCGAGTGAGTGCGAGCGCATTAATTAATGTAGGAAAATTGGTGCTAGGTTACGACAACAAAAATTACTTTCCTGGCTTGTATTTTAGCATGTTTTAAGGTTAGCTTTTACCCCGTTTCACCACACACAATTGAATTTTTGTGCTTGCAAACTTTTTTCAGGAAATATTTTGTTGATTTCTTAGATCCGTCTTTTCATCTAATGAATCCAATTTCCTTGATGTTGCTCAATTTCACGATACATCGTAGTAAACATCTCAGGTGTTACGACACCGTTGTTGAGTTAATAATTGATTCCACTTGCATTTTGCGTGGACGCAATTCCAGGAACTGGATGCGGTCCAGCTGTGCGTGCAGCGGCCATCCAGGAGGTGGAGGCGATGCTCTGGGCTGTCCAGCAGATCAACAGGCACAGCCAGCTGCTGCCCAGCACTCAGATGGGAGTTGTCGTACTGGACACATGCGGGGCCCAGGTGTGTGCACAGCTCCAGCTCCTATTTGCTGGATTCACAACTCTCTTAAACTTTTTCTACGATTGGAATAAACATTAAATTCTAGACACTCGCTTTTCACAATGAATTTGGACCTCTGAATAATTTTTTTAACACAATGTAATCAAAGAATTATAACCTCATTTATTTCTTTTTAATCAAAACTGTGTAATGTTTCTATACTTTTTTTTTCAAAACATTCTTCAACTCTAAAAATTTTTATCAGGTATTTTCATTGCTTATTGTCGTCCGTCAACTCTATTTTGCTGGCACCAAGCGCACCAGTTTGGCTGCAATAACTCCAGAGTTTGAGCTTGAAATAAACGTGAGGTTGTATAGTTTAGTCGTTCTGTCCTCCATTTGATGCAACTTTGACTCCAGCCGATTTATGATCCTAGAATGTTAAGTGGTTTCATTTGGGTTCTCATGACTACTACGATAGCTATAATTTCCAGTCCGCTACCTTACTTCATCTATGATGACATTGATTTTATTCAGCATCGATCAGTTTTTCCGTGTGTTGCCATCAGTCTATCAGCTTATTTTGGTAACCTACAACACGTGTGCCCGATCAGGTGGAATGTACACGTTCTAATAATATTAATTCACCCACTTTTGCCCTACGCAGATCCGAGCCACGAATCAAGTTACCAGCATCATCAAAGAAACATTACCGGGCCTGAACATCGGCTTGGACAACATCTACGCGTTCATAACCTCACTAGACTTGGACACGGCGAAGGTGGTGGGGGAGATGTTGGCTTCCCTCAACATCACCTCCATGAACCTCGGCCAGTCCCTCGCTCACTCGCCCTTCGCTCTCCAGATGAGTCCTCCGCCGAACCTGGAGGCGGAGGCCATTGTGCAGGTGTGCTCCAGTCCTGGAGACGTACTCCAAAATGGGCACCGTTAGATCAGTTAGACCGAGAAATTAATCACGACTGCCTGTTACTCAGATGAGTACCTGTTACTTAGATAACTATCTGTTACTTAGATGAGTACTTGTTACTCAGATGACTACCTGTTACTCAGATGAGAACCTGTTACTCAGATGGGTACCTGTAAGAAATTACCTCAGATGTCTGCCTGAGCTGATCAGCACAACTGCACAGTCATGCAGAAAAGGGATGTGGGCTCACCACATTTGAAGAAACAGCAACATTAGTTTAACATACATCGGTTTTGAACAAATAATGACGTTTCCAACTTTTGCTCGTCCATTTTTCGAAAGTGATGGATGTTTACTGGGCACCATTTAACTTATAATGGAACTTTTCACTTGAATAATTAAATGAAATGAATTAGTAGAGCTAAATTCAAAAGGAACATTACCTTTGGCCTCACAGTTGCCAGTCTTATAATTTGTTTATAACTCTAGGAATTGAATCTTTTGTTGTTAATTGAAGAATCTTCTGGGAACTTATGTAACAGCTTATGAGCATAATTTGATCTGCCCAAAGCTTAACATTTATGGAAACATCAAACCTAGGAAGTTTTTCTTCTTAAAATACGAATTCATCTCTCACGTTTGGAGCTCACAGCATTACATTTTTTCCGGCAGTTGAATTCCGTTGTGGACATCGTCGCAGATTTAAGTTGTTGAGTTTTAGGTCCTGGAAAAATAGACCAATTGATGAGGCTATGCTACAGCGAACATGGCAAAAAACCGAGAACATGTGCTCAACTACGGGTGCCCATGTTGAAGTCTGTTAAAAAATTCTCTGACTGTGTTTGCAGGTCCTTCAGTACCTGGGCTGGGACTTTGTGAGCATGGTGGTCTCAGGTAGCCACGCGCCCTCCACCATCGCTGCGGCCGCCCTCCACACGGTGGCCCGCGCCGCGCGTGTCTGTGTGGGGCTCGAGCTCAGCCTCACCACCGGCAGCGACGAGGAGGTCAACCTGCAGAGGGTCACTAAGGTAAGACCAGTTTGTGGCACAGGGGGGACTAAGGTAAGACCAGTTTGTGGCACAGGGGGGACAATGGTGAGACCAGCTTGTGGTACAGGGGAGACTATGGTGAGACCGGTTTGTGGTACAGGGGGAACTATGGTGAGACCAGCTTGTGGCACAGGGGGGGGCTAAGGTAAGACCAGTTTGTGGCACAAGAGGACTATGGTAAGACCAATTTGTGGTACAGAGGTGACTAAGGTGAGCCCATTTTGTACCACAGGGGTGACTAAGGTGAACCCAGTTTGTACTACAGGAAGAACTAAGGCGAGCCCAGTTTTTAGTGCTATGGGTGACTAAGGAGAGCTAACTTTTACAACAGGGGGGGACTAAGGTGAGCTAGATTTAAAGGCACGTGACACTTTGAGATAACGACATCAACCTCAAGAGAAGAGGATGGCGGTGTAGCCAGTGATTAAGTTCTCTCGAAATACCGCACACTTTGTTTAGGAGATGTCCCACACAACAGCCTTTTTTTAATCTTTAACTTATATGTAAAGTCTCTCTAACGTCAGCCTCAGAGAAGGCATATCTCAAAAAATTTTGCATGCAGAATATCTCCTCTACCTCTAGACTTCATTGTAGACCTCACGCGATCCCTTAATACATGCATCTGCTGCAGGTGGTGTCGCGCTTGGTGGAGTTTTCCACACAGGGCGCCAGGGCGGTGCTGCTCTTCCTGGAGCCCTCGGATGCCCAGCTGCTGGTGGGCGCCGTAAACAGCGCCCAGCTCAGCGGGCTCGTCGACCCTCAACAGCTCATCTTGATATCCGGGACTGGCTGGGGCGACAACACTGACCAGGTAAGTGGGTCAGTGTAGGACTCAGTCTCAAGTGCGGGTGTACTTTATATTTACGAACTCACTTTTATAATTTTCTAAAAAAGGGGATTGATTAATTTTACAAAACTTTGAGCAGGGTTTTGGCACCTAGAAACACATTAATGTTTCCACGCTTGGAAAAACCTCTGAGAAAAATTTATCACAGATGCTAAGTCATTTTTCCAAGCTCAAGTCTCACCAGAGCCCTGAGAATTTTTTGTTTCTGGCTTTTTGAGATATTTAACAGTTGAGATATTCTCCTAGTCGTGCAATTTTTGTCGAAGCTAAGTATTTTATGTACTAAGTATTTTGAAGTATTTTATGTACTGTATACCTTTGATGGAAATAAACGTTATTCTTGAAACAATTATTCAGAGAATGTTAATAATTTATCAATTTACCTCCAATTACAGTTCACAAACCGACATTTTATTCAAATAAATCGAATAGTTCGAATGGATAATTTTTGTCTATGATGTTACTCGACACTGATTTGAATTTCTCCATTTACAGATGGCATAGTCTTGCAACGTATAATGACACTGGTTCTTCTCACATGACTTGTCAATCCACTTGTATAGCATATTACCAGCAATGTTTTACCCATTTAATTAACGTTGATGAAGCCATTAGAAAACGACAGGTTCACGTCATACATAGCTCGTCATTTCGCCTATATATTGCCAGCAAATTTTATCTATATAACGCTGATGAAACTATCATCAAACAACATGTCCATGATTGATGTTTTTGAAGATATTGGCACTGTCTTCGCCCCCGGGATCGGTGCTTCTGAAGGACGGTCAGCAGGACGTGCAGGACTTCAGCCTGCACTACAGGCTGCTCACGCCGGAGAACAACACCAGGAATCCTTGGTTCCGCGACTTCTGGGTCCAGGTACGTGAAACTTTTTTCATTTAGCCTCAAATTCCAGGGCTGGTGAGGGTCGCTTGATGATGAAAGCAATCCAGAGAGGGCGACAATAGCGAGCTATCATTCCCTCACAAGAGCGTTAAGTGGCTATTTGCATGCCCGTTGTCACTCGCTATGGGTCTGGAATTTCTGCCTCCAGGCGTTGAGACTTTGCGTCGTTTGCGTTAGAGGGCACTCGTTTCAGAGAAAAATATCAGGAAACCTAATTTTGATTTTTTTTTTACCTGTTCAGCATGGATAGCGTCTCTAAACACTCAACTTCATGGATTGTTTTTCAGTTACTCCACGAAACATTCATCGTGTTTAAAAGAAGTTGGCGCAATTTATCTCATGTTTGAAAAGAAAGTCCACGTAATACGTTGCCTATTTCTTTTTACGGGGACGAGGTCAGATTTCCTTTTCCTCTGCCATTGTAAGCGCTCTCGTGACGGGCAGATCATAGGAGAATGGATTCGGATGAAGCTTCCTCAAAGCTAAGACGAAAAAAGAAGATGTAATCATCTTCTGTATGAAGATGTAATCTAAGAAGATGTAATCATATGAATCATCTTCAACCATTAATGGCAGGTTGACTGCGTTAGGCTAACGCAGTTGAAGAAACATTTATGTTCTTTTCTCCATAATTAACTGATTTACGTCTTACAATGACATATTCCCTTATACTCGCATGTATTAATGCGTGAAATATAATTTCCTTTCTTTCAATCTATCGAAACATAATGGGCTTGTCATTTCGTTTGTCGTCAATATTGCACAGTAGCCTTACAGTGAAGGGTACTGATTAACATTAAAAGATCATGCACAAATTTTCTTTCTTATCATGACCCGATCTAAATGTAAGCACCTCCAATATGATAGCCCACTATTCTTCCCCGTGGTCACCATGGCCGAGTGGTTAAGAACGCACCCTTCACGGAAGGTGTTGGCAGTTCGAATCCTGGTAGTGCCGCCCGCTGATTTCTCCCTGTTGGAAAAAGGGAGAACTCAGGCACAATTCCCCACTCTACCCAGGTGTCGGAAATGGGTACCGGTTTGACCGGGGGTAATCGTCATTACGTCCTGGTGTTAGTTATACGACATTTGGAAAACCAATATACACGATGATATGTATCAGGCTTGATTGATTGGAATAAAGCATCCCTTGCTTCACAGGAGTTTGGGTGCGACAGAACCATATGTAGCGGCACCTCCAGCCACCCCCCAGTCCTGCCCTACCGGCCCACACCCCCCACACCCCGCGTCGTGCAGGCGGTGTTCTCCTTCGGCGCCGCCTTTACCCAGCTGCTGCACCACCTGTGCCCTCACGCAGCTGGCCACATGTGCCCCGGACTGTCGAAGTGAGTGCCGCTTTTGATCCTCTGTCTTGCGGGGAAGCTAAAACCCAGTCTCACTTTTTCGCCGCCTGCATGCACGTTTTCGCCGCCTGCATGCATGTTTTTCGCCGCCTAAGCGATTCAATCGCTTAAATCTCTTAGGCGGCGAAAAACATGCATGCAAGCGGCTAAAAAGTTGAACTTTGAAGTACGAGGCTTATTTGAACCTAAGTGAATCGAATAAGTGCCGTTGGATGAGGATTTTTGCATTGAGGCTGGAAAATTGAACATGTGATTTATTACCAGTGTTTGTATTGCTTTAGATACGTATAGTTTGAATTAGGTATTTCAGTTTAGATTTTTTAATGCGTGCATTTTTGCGCACTCACTAGGCCTACTTCATATTACGTAAATATATTAGGAAATTTGCATTGAAGTAACAACGGAATTGTTTCTTTCAGTTGAAAAAAATTTTCCACAACTTTCTAAAGAAAAAAGTTATGAAACATACGGCTTCCTTTTGACAAAAATGACAGCATTTTTGACCGCGGCAGGTGGCGTCGCCGCACAGTCCTCAACGAGTTCCTGCGCAACACAGAGGTGTCGCGCGTGGACAAACCGCGGGAATTTTTCCAGTTCACCGAGAACTTCCATGGAAACGCGCCTTTGGAGGTGCGCTTCTCTTGTCTTCGATTTTCTGCCATCTTGTAAATACCGGGTTGTTCTTAGTTCGATGGGTCTACAAATAGGATTGAAGAGCAAAATTAGCGAGATTTACTTTGAACAATCATGTAAAACCTTGAGGGTTCAGCCTACTGGTAACCATCGCCTCCAAATGGCAGGTTGTGAACGTGCAGCGGACGCCGGTGCGCTCAGTGCTCGCTCTGCCCGCCATCGACGACACGTCTGGCAGCTCACAGCAACTCAGCTACGTTCAGGTGCCTTATGTAGCTCAAATGTGAAGGGTAAATTTGTTGATTTTGTTATTATTTTGATTGTGCAATAAGTGCAATGAGCACCAACAATAGTAAGTGCAATTAGCACTGGTACAATAATAAGTGCAATAAGCAACACCCCGGTAAAACTGCACCATAAGCCGTAGCATCTATGCAAGACACTGTTGTAAAATCGTCCTCACTTCAGGTGGGACGTTACTTCAACGGAGAGCTGTCGATGAAGACCCCTCTTGCCGAGGCCCCCAGCAGGAGGCTGGTGCCCCTGGACTCGCTACCGTCCTCCTGCACGGCGTCCTGCGCCGCGACCTGCACGCACCGCGACACCGACTACATCTTCGTCGAGTCTCCAGACAAGGTTTACATCGTCGCGGCCCTCAACGTCCACACGGCGGGCAGCCGACCGCTCGAGTGTGGCCCTCTCAGGGGGGACCAGGTGGGTCTGGTTTGAGTTGGTCCGGTGCAGAAATGGGTACAGGGGGGACCAGGGGGGTCTGGTTTGTGTTGGTCCGGTGCAGCGAGGCAGAAAAGGGTGCAGGGGATACCAGGTGGGGTTTCTACACGTGTTTTAATCACAATTTTTATGCTAGAAGAAAGAGACCACGCCAGAAGGAAAAGAAAAAGATTTTTTGGGTGTCGATTTCTAGAAAATTTGCAAACTTTCTCTGATTTAGGAACAAGATTTCCATGCCAGAAAACGGACTCTTTCACGGTTGCAGTAAAATTACACTAACATTTTTTGATTTTTCAGGGAATTCAGGAAGTCGAGGCCTTCCTGTGGGCCCTGGCGCAGGCTAACGCGGCCTCTAAAAGCAGAGGCAACGCTCCCGGAGAGCTAAACCCTCCCTCACTGCAGATCGGGGCCGTCATTTTTGACGCGTGCTCGAACAAGGAGAAGGTGGTCAGAGATGTGACCAACTTGCTCACCGGACGCCTGCAAGAGCGCATCCGACAGATGGTGTGTAAAGCTTCCTTGACTGCTTTAAATGGTTCATTGTTTTTGAGAGGTGCTACCGTCCGACAAATGGTGATGTATATCTTCTTCGACCGCTTTGAACGATCCAGTGTTTTTGCGAGAGGGTGACATAGAATGGAAATCGTTTGAAATTTTTATCAGAAAGGGTCATGTTTCTATAAGGAACAAATTTTAACAATAACGTGTATTTTTCAGCGCTGAAACTTCCAATGATGTTTTCTCGGCATGGAACGTGTAAAAGAACTTATTACGATACGTGAAACCTATTGATTAGAATGTTTTAATCAACCAGGCAATCGTAGGTCTGTTGGATAACTTCATTTCTGCGAATCCGCCGCATCAATGAATATAAATTCATTGCACCATTTACGATGCCACAGTTGCCATCATCTGACCACATCATTGGCGTGGTGGTGGGAGGCCGTGGTGAGGTGCCTCAGCAGGTGCTGGACATCACACAGCCGTACGGCATCACCAGCGTCACCACACTCGCCACACACTCTCACCTCAGCAACACACGCCGCTTCCCGGCGGTGCTGCGACTCGCACCCTCCAACTACCTCAAGGTTAGTCCGTGCTGTTCATCTGGTCAGTCTCGCACTCTCCAACTACCTCAAGGTTAGCCCGTGCTGTTCATTTGGTCAGTCTCGCACCCTCCAACTACCTCAAGGTTAGCCCGTGCTGTTCATTTGGTCAGTCTCGCTTTCAACATGAGAATTGACTTTGCTAATCGGACAGCTGGCTTTGCTAACCTGTGAACTGATTTTACCAATATAAGAACAGTCTTTGATAACCTGCGAATTGCTTTTGATAACTTGGGCATTGGCTCTAACAACCTGGGTACTACTTTTGTCAATTTGGGTACTAATACAACCCTTCTGGTAACTGGTGTTGCTATCTTGGGGGATGGATTCACTCAATTGAGCCCTTGCTTTACTAACTTAGGCACTCACTTTATTACCCTAGCTGATGGCTTTACTAGCCTAGATACTGGCTTTCATAACCTTTAATACTGGCTTTAGGTGTCTGTGAACGGATTTAGGACGCTCAGATGCCAGCTACAGCTGCAGGGAAGTTGACGTTAAATGCTTGAGAATAAAAATGTAAATAAAAGACAATTTTGATGGAAAAACTTCATTTGGAAAACTGAAAAGAAATGAAAGAAAAATATAAGATGCAAGATGTGGGGAAGAACGTGTTCTTTCTTTAATTTAGATCGCTCAAACTAAACATGTTGAGGAGCATCTAAACAGCTTATTATATGTTTCGATTCAGCTACTGTCCCTGACTAAAAAATAACGTTGGCCTAATTGTTTAATTTTAATTATTTTCTTTAGATACCCCTGCTTTAAATCTTCTATCTGCTCAGTATATCACAGTTCAGTGTCGTTCCTAGAAGGAGGTCTCACTACACTGACTGCATCTTGACAATTCTGATCTAGTTAATCTCCGATCTCCACGCACTGGGGCTGCTTGGTGTATCGAGGTCTGCGATATGTCAGCTACACCAGCAGTAAAGATGACGACTGCATTTAGCGATCGGTACAGAAATGTTTGTAGAGATTGGTAAATCAAAATAGCATCTAAAATATCCACAACCAAGCTTAAATGATTGCTTTGCCCGTTCATCATTCGCAAATTATGCAGCTATTACTGCCTGACAGAAACTAGGACTTTTTAAAATGGTTATTACTTTTTTACTGTAACGTTTTCCCTGTGCGGTATCAATCTCACTGCTTTCTTTTCTCTTCCTAATAGATTTTTGGGGGAGATGTACATGTAGTTGCAATAACGAAGAAAGCATTTGTGTCGCATCAACGATTGCGAAATTACAATCAAGAACAAACGCTTAAAATGTAAAAAAGCAAGCTACGTTTACTATAAAATCCGAGGCAGTTCGTTCATTCATCTTAGGTTTAGTTCAATTTGAAGCCTGTGAGCGAATGCGATAAAATTCACCTCTACGACACGGATAAAAACCGCTAAACGCTTCTCTTGCTTGCAGTAGATTTTACTCTTGTTTTACTCAGGGATATTTGGTAGATTTAACCCTAGCTTTACCCAGATACTGTACTATAAAGTTACAAAATAGCTTCCATTTTACGCAGGCGGCGGCCATGGCCTCCATCCTGCAGCGCTACGACTGGTCTCTGTTCAGCATCGTGTACTCTGACGGAGGCGAGGCTGGGGACACAGCCAAGCATCTCCTGAGAGACGCGAGCAAGAGGCAACTCGAGGCCGCTGTCACCGAGCCCGTCCCTCTCCAAGTGCGTGATCTGAATACCGGAAATGTTGTCGTGAAATGCCTTTTATTTACGCTGCAGATCTTGCGTTCTTCAGTGATCTCCCTCCCTGTCTGTTGTTACTTGAGCATCGCGGTGAGGAGGATGGTAATTTGAATTGTGCCCAGATGCTGTTGCTGCAATCTAGCGTTTCTGTAAATGTGATATATGTAATTCAAATAAAATAGTTGGACTATCAGTTATTAAAAATTTGAAATGAATTCCTCCTATCATGAGATTTGTTTGTTCGATCTATCACAAAAAAATAGTAGAAAAGTAAATTGCATAACTAAAGCATAAAATTGATCTCGTTACTTATGCCATCAGTCGACTTAATTACTTTTCTGATAGGATTCTTCCCTTGAAGTAAATTCATGAGTGCATTATGATTTCGAAGAAGAAATTTTTTAAAACCAATACAAAACATATTCGACTTCATTTCAAACCGAATGTGCTAAGACTTTCACTTTTTGCTGCCCAGAAGCTTTTTCCCGTCATGATTAACGAAATGGTTTGCGCTGCAAGAAATTTTATTACCGTCACTCATTTTTGAGCCCTTGAAAAATACTATTTCCGATTGGTTGCTCCTTCCATGGTCACTAGCATCCCGACTCTAGAACAAGATAAAATTATTATTTTGATGCTTGTGGGGCTGTAAGATTCTGACGTATATAATATTGGTAGTTGATATCAGAACTACCGATAATATACAACGATAATCGAGTAAATAAAATAAGTAAAATGCGTAGTTTGTACCTATTTTATGTAGTCAGCATCGCATTAGATTTTTGAATTTATTCTTCCTCGTTTTTTCGAGATTGTACTTAATTTTTATGCCCAGCCTGCTACACACCCCACATTTAGCTACTACTCAGTTTCCCTCCTGCAGGTGGAAGACCCGACACACATGCTGGAGGTGTGGGGGCGCCTGGCGGAGGGTGCCCAGAAGGGAGCGAGGGTGGTGGTGCTGCTGCTGCAGTCTCCCCACCTCGAGTTGTTCCTCCTGACGGGGGCGTCCCTGAGGCAGCGAGGGCTGCTCCGCCAGGGGGACTTTGTCTTCCTGATGACCGAGTCTCCTGCTCCCTTCCTCAGGGATCCGTGAGTTGCGGGACCGAGGCTTGGCTGCTCCAAAATTAAGGCATCTAATACACTGTAAAACTTATAAAGAATCTTGTAAATGATGTAAGACTCGTGCGGGAAAAATCTAGTAAATCCTATAAAATTCGTGCAGGAAGGATCTAATAAATCGTTTAAAATTCGTGAGGGAAGAATTTAGTAAATCTTAAAAAACTCATGCGGGAAGAATCTAACAAATCATATAAAACTCATGAGGGAAGAATTTAGCAAATCATATGAAACTCATAAGGGAAGAATTTAGTAAATCACAGGCAGAATGTGCAGTGAAATATTCCTATTGCGTTAAAATATTTCTTGAAGTAGAATGCGTGTCTTGCACGTTTTCTTGTTTTACTGTAGTTAGTTGTTGAGTTTGTTTATTATTAATGTTATTTAATACAAATTATTTCAAGTTTGATTGAAATTTTATGCAGGTAGCTTTGTAATTCTACCGTTTCAGGTAATGTTGATTTAAAGAAATGTTTACAGAAATTGTTCAAATTTTTCACAATTTAATTCAGTGAGTGTTGGTGTTCAAATATATATATATATCAACGAATAATATTAATGTCAATAATATGTCATACAGCAGATGAGACGATAAAGAGAACGTAGATAACATTTGAGTGAAGGACATATTTAACATAATCAACTTATGAAACAAAGCTTCCTAATAAAAACATACCTATACTTTAAATGCGTCTATATCAAGTTTAAAAAATCAAAAGCATTTCACAATAAATGAATTATTACCCTATAATCGCAAGGAAAACCATAGAAAAAGCCTGATATGTGTTCCAGTTCGTTTGGCCTAAACACGCTGGTGGTGCAGCCACCTACTGGTCCGGTGCCGACGTTCGCCGACCACTTCCTTGGGCTGTCCCTGCTGAACCACACCTCGCCATACCCCTGGTTTGCCGAGTTCTGGGCACAGGTCAGTCTGCTCCCAGCTTGCGGTCCACTATTTTAACCACAAAAACTGTCGGACATAGCCAAGTAAATAAACGATTAAATAAAAATGTATTAGGTGAGGATATTCAAAATCAAGTTACATACAAATTTCTCTAACAATTTCAAAAGCATTGAAACGGGTTTTATCAAATATTAAAATTCATGCAAATGATCGTAATAATTATGCAATTTGATGATACAATTTAAAAAAAAAATTACCATAAACAAATGAGCAGTCGTTTGAGTTCAATATCAAAATCTAATCGATTAGTGAGAGTAATAATCACAATTTATAGATTTAAATGGAAATTATTTCTTATCATATATTTTATTACTAGGGACTAGTGTAGCCATTCTCGTAGTAGAGGTTCATGTGCCTTTAGATTTATACCTTCACAAGGTATTATCTGGCAGATATGATACTAGGATATGTTAAGATTTCCTGGGAGAAATTAGGATATGTTGAGATATACAGGGCTACGCTGGGATAACTCATGATAGACTGAGATATACATACAGGGCTATGTTGGGAAACACCACGATATGCAGGTCTATTATTAATCATGTAGCCCAATGCATTTGTGTTTAAAGTAGCAGGGAAGAATATAATGTTCGTTCGCTATTCATGACTTGCCTGAAGACGACTGTGGTAAAAATATCACTTAAATATTGCTCTAGTTATTTAAATATCGTTTTCATCTACGTAAAAATTTAAGAAATGCACAAATAAAACCTAAGGAGATATAGATAATGGTTATAAATACGTAAACGCCGCGCACGGAGGTGGAAAGTTCAACTACCGCAAAGTGTGATTTTTTTACTATGTGCTCTTGGAAAAGGTTCGCAATTTCAGATGAGGGCAATTTTTGTTAAATTCTACTTCTTAAAATTTTTTTAAAGAAGTGTTCATCAGACACCGAACTTCAGTGGTCAGTAATACGAACATTTGGGGGCAAACTACAGCCGATGCTCGATCAAAGCGACACCATCTTACGCGAACCGCAATTTATTCGAGTAAAAATTCATCCACGTTATTTTTCAAAACTTAAATCAAGCATCGTGCGAGTTGAATACGTGGACTAACTTTACCCGTGTAAGTTGAGGTCGGCATAAGATGATGTAAAATTAGAGTTTCGAGAGCACCACACTGGCATAAGATGATGCAAAATTAGAGGGTCGACTGTACCACACTGGCATAAGATGATGCAAAATTAGAGGGTCGAGTGTACCACACTGGCATAAGATGATGCAAAATTAGAGGATCGACTGCACCACACTGACATAAAATGATTCAAAATTAGAGTATCGACTGTACCACACTGGCATAAGATGATGCAAAATTAGAGTTTCGACTGTACCACACTGGCATAAGATGATGCAAAATTAGAGTATCGAATACGCCACACTGACATAAGATGATGCAAAATTAGAGGATCGACTGCACCACACTGACATGAGATGATGGAAAATTAGAGTATAGACTGTACCATACTGGCACAAGATGAAAAATTAGAGTATTGACTGCACCACACTGGCACAAGATGTAAAATTAGAGTATAGACTGTACCACACTGGCACAAGATGTAAAATTAGAGTATAGACTGTACCACACTGGCACAAGATGTAAAATTAAAGTATAGACTGTACCACACAGGCACAAGATGTAAAATTAGAGTATAGACTGTACCACACCGGCACAAGATGTAAAATTAGAGTATAGACTGTACCACACTGGCACAAGATGTAAAATTAGAGTATAGACTGTAAAACACCGGCACAAGATGTAAAATTAGAGTATAGACTGTACCACACCGGCACAAGATGTAAAATTAGAGTACAGACTGTACCACACTGGCACAAGATGTAAAATTAGAGTATAGACTGTACCACACCGGCACAAGATGTAAAATTAGAGTATAGACTGTACCACACTGGCACAAGATGTAAAATAAGAGTATCGACTGCACCACACTGGCACAAGATGTAAAATTAGAGTGTCGACACGCCCCAGGAGGTTGAAGGCCAGCATTGGTAGGGAATGACACTGACGCTCTGCGTGCAGGTGTTCGGGTGTCAGGGCGCGAGCTGCCTCACAGGACCTCCCCAGACGCTGGGGGCGGTGACGCGACGCCTGCGCATCTCAGAGGGCGTCCCTGCTACTGCTGGGGCTGTGGAGCTGCTGGCGGGGGCTTTGCATTCTGCGGCGCTCGTCCTCTGCAACCGTGAGTTGTGAGGTTGTGCTTCATGTGTTGGTCGCTTGTTGTGCTTCTTGTGTTGGTCGCTTGTTGTGCTTCTTGTGTTGGTCGCTTGTTGTGCTTCTTGTGTTGGTCGCTTGTTGTGCTTTTTGTGTTGGTCGCTTGTTGTGCTTCTTGTGTTGGTCGCTTGTTGTGCTTCTTGTGTTGGTCGCTTGTTGTGCTTCTTGTGTTGGTCGCTAGTTGTGCTTCTTGTGCTGGTCGCTTGTTGTGCTTCTTGTGTTGGTCGCTTGTTGTGCTTCTTGTGTTGGTCGCTTGTTGTATAGAAAAATTCTCTCTTTGAGTAATCTTTCCGTAATAGTTTCCTGTAATACTCTAGTCAAATTAAGAGGATACAGAAAAAAAGTAATTTCCATGATTTCATTAGAAAATCACAAATAAATAGATTTAATAGCACGAATATATACTCTAGTTAAAATTGTATTAAAAGCTTGAGGGTAGGCGGCGCGAAGTTAGAGCACCTGGGGTGGCGGGCCGGCTTGACAGCTGACGTCTGAAAACGGAGAAAC
>JACJUY010000407.1:8526-62402 GCA_014220935.1 Platorchestia sp. MABIK | reverse complement strand
AATACAGGAACAATGCTATTGCCTAGTTCGGGAAAAACCCACATCGTAAGCCGGATTTAGAAGTTTACCCTAACCCAGGTTCACCGAAGCTAGCCAAGTGTTGACCACGTCAGACATCGAAGACAAGTTTGTACGAGTTCGACTTACGTCTGAACCAACGGGTCTACGGCGCACAGGAAGCAGGTGCAGTGGAGGCTCCAAGGATCAGCGGCTGCCCAACGCAGGCCGCTCAGAGGTGGACTTCTACTCAGCTGACATGGCGCACGATCTCTGAGCGTAACTCAAATGAAGAAAATTCCCGGGTAAAGTACGGAGATGAACAAAGGTGTGCCGTGCAGGAACAGAGTTGAAAAATGGAGTGGTTATCGTTCTGCGCCGAATCTCCAAGACGCTGCTGACAGAGGCTCAAAATGCAAAAGGTTATGTGGTGACTTCCTGGAGTGAAGAGCGTCGAATTTATAAGGGTTTTATGGGTTCAGACCTTCCATCACGGCTTACGAAAAATGGGTTACATTTTACATGTTGTGCTTCTTGTGTTGGTCGCTTGTTGTGCTTTGCTTTTGGTGTTGGTCGCTTGTTGTGCTTCTTGTGTTGGTCGCTTGTTGTGCTTCTTGTGTTGGTCGCTTGTTGTGCTTCTTGTGTTGGTCGCTTGTTGTACTTTGCTTTTTGTGTTGGTCGCTTGTTGTGTTTGTTTTGCTTCTTACGTCTGTTGTTTGTTGTGCTTGATATGTTTGTCGCTTGTTGTGCTTCGTATGTTTGTCGTTTGTTGTGTTTGTTGTTTGCTGTGCTTGTTGTTTTTGTCGTTTGTTGTGTTGGTTATGCTTGTTGTTTTTGTAGTGTTTGTTGTTCTTGCTGAACTCGTTGTGTTTGTTGCTTGTTGTGCTTAAAGTGCTTGTTATTTTTGTTGTGCCTGTTGTGCTAGTACTCGTGGAGTTTTTTGTGTTCGTGCTTGTATGTGTTAGGCTTTTCCATATTCGTTGTTCTTGTACTTGTTTTGCTTGTGCAGGTATTATTTCCTCTACTCGAACTTTCGCTTATTGTGCTTGTGTTTGTCGCACATGTTGTGTTTGTTGGGTTCCTTGTAACAATAACTTTTACTAGTTGTGATTGCTGAGTTGTTTTGCTCGCATTACAGTGAAGCGCTGAATTCAGAATATCACTTTCGCGGAAAGCATGCATTGACTATAAACATCAGTCGCACATTATCAGCCTATCATTGTATCACAATAATCCTAAAATTTGAACTGGAGGAGCCTCCATTCCAGCCTATGTATTGTAACACAATGAACTGGAATGTACAATGAACAATATCTGAACTGGAGGAGGTTCCATTCTAGCCTCTGCTATCATTGCAACACAATAAACTGGAATGTACAATGAACAATTTCTGAACTAGAGGAGCCTCTATTCCAGCCTCGACTGATTTCCTGCCTGCACAGAGTCGGCGGAGGCGGCGTGCGAGCATCTCGTGACGCTGCCGCAGTTCCGGAAGGAGCTGTTCCAGGCCGCGCGGGACCACCGTGGTCGCGGCCTGGACGGTCAAGCTTATGCCTTTGGTGAAGACGGCCGCAACGTCGAGGCTGTGCTCCAGGTGCGTTATTGCGTCATTTTTTATGATCTGATCATACTGTGGAAAGTGGTTGTGCTGGGCTGCTGCTGATCCTGGCAGTTCTGGTGCGGCCAGTGCTGCCTTTCTCGCCTCATAGTGACTAAGGGTGATGATTGTGGCCTGCTGTCGGCTACCCTCCCATAGGGAGGAGAGGCCTGGTATATGTATGTATGATCATACATTTTGTGATCTGATCATACAGTTTGTGATCTGATCATACGTTATCATACGTTTTCCTTTCATAGAATTAAAAAGAGAAATGTATTATTCAAGAAGTAAAAATTTGCATTTTCTTAAATTATTTTTCACTGATTCCTCTTGAACATGGAATAAATGATTTTCTGAATAGTCCCGGGAAAATGGCGAAGCTATGATAGAGTCAAAACCTTTGTAATTAAATTTGAATTGACATGTACCCATGCCGTTAACTCCTTGTACCAAGTTTCTTGATCACTAATTTAAACTATTTTTTCTCAGGTTTTAAACTACCGCGAAATTGGACACACCCCCATCCATACTTTAGTGAAAGTGGGAGAATTTAGAGAGGAAACTGGACTTATTTTGAATGCGTCGCTGGCGTTGTCGTACGATTCTATGGGTGATCCTATGCCCATGACCGACGTACAATCCAAGTGCTCTAATCCGCCGCTGTGTGGAAAAGAAGCTCTAATTTCAGAAGAGGTGAAGGCTTCACTGGAAGAACAAGTGGACACCGTACAACTCGTGCGGAATGCCAGCGAGCTGAACTACATTCAGGTGAGGGACAGACATTTTGAATGCTTTGCGCTTAGGCGTTGCGAAAGTTACACATATTTTTATAGTAGAAGAAAAACTTGTTTTTGATTAGCTTCCATCACGAGCACTCACTAAAGTATTTCGTGACAAGAGAAATTGGGATATTTTGTGGGCGCACAAAAGCTCTGAGTCATGTCACGAAAAAATGTAATGAGCATTGTATGAACAGAAAAGATTTTACCACTACGAAATACTTGCTACTCACTGATAAGGTATACCAAGTTCTATGCAAATCACCCCAGAGCTGAAGCTCTCGTAATAAAATATGATGAATATTATTATAATTAATAATTTCATACTCAGGCTTGTGGACCAACTCTCACTGCGCTGACGAAGACTTGAACATCGCAGTGGCGACATGGATTAAGATATAGCCTCGGTTAACTAACTATTTTTATCTTAAATGTAATTCACTTTATGAGAACGTACCCTTTGAAGTTTCAAAGAATAAATCTGCTAACTAATTTGCGATAATTACTTCCTCCATAGCCCAAATTTCAATTAAATTACAGATGTAAATGATAAAATAAACTTTACTCCGCAACGGCAGCTGCGTTCAGCGGTAGAAATGAAATAAGATTGTTTATATTCCTAAGTCTTGAAGTAATTTGACACTTGATACTTAATAATATTATCCTAAATCCAGCTGAAGATAAGTTTGTAACTTAGAGAACAAAAAAGTGTCTGACTAATGAATGTTTCTTCCCGATATTTCCACTTAAAAAATAACGGAAAGTAATTAACTCATTTTATTCCAGATCTATGGGGACAAACGCTTTGGTATCAGTGGCTTAGTGCCCTACCACAAGAAGGGCAAGCAATTCTTCACCTGCGGCGACTATGCAGGAGAGCCTATCTTCCAGAACTTGGCTGCCGTTGCCTATGCTCTCAACCAAATCAACTCGAACTCGGATGATAACCTAGGCTTGGGCGCCATCTTCTTCGACTACTGCGACAGAAATGAACGAGCGCGGGAGCAGATGTTTAGTTTCTACTCGGGCGAGACTGCAGACAACGATCCGTCCCTAGCGTTAACCCCTGATAAAATTGTGGCATCGCTTAGTTTCGACGATGAGGCCGCCGAGTCAGTGTCCACTATTCTGTCCTCAAACTACATTCCGCACTTCAGTTCACCCGTGGCTGGGGTGATGGAAGGATATCGTAAAGACGCAAGCATCATTTCGAGTGTTCCATCAAGGACTGCAGAGCTTCACGTGTATCTCAGCATATTGAAAGAGTTCAACTGGAAGTATGTCAGCGTTATTTTTGATAACAATTCGGTCGGCAAATATCTTGCCAAAACTTTCAAAAAACTGGCTAAGAGCGTCCATATTTGCATTGGAGACACATTTGGAGTTCATAAACTCGTTTCCGAGGAATACGCCCAGGAGCTTGTAGAAGCTCTTTCTGTAGAATGGAAACCTCGAGTTATCATCCTGCTTGTAGACGATGCCACCAACATCAGGATCATTCTTGAGGCAGCTCAGCGGATGGGGAAGGGAGACACATTTTTGTTTTTGGCTGGGAGGTCTTGGGGCAACAAAGCAGATCTTCTCAACGGCTTGGATACTATCGGTTCAGGAGCGCTAACTTTCTCACTAGAAACTTATGACCTACCTGATTTTCGTCTGTTCCTCTCTAATATGACTTTGGACAACCATGAGCCCATACCTGATTCCTGGTTCCACGATTACTTTCAGAACAGATTTGAATGTCGTTTGTCTCAAGCTGAGCGTAGTGTTCAGCACTTCAGCCGAGAATGTGACGGAAGTGAGCGCATCCACGCGGACGACATTGTCCAAGATCCATTCGTATTTCACACAATTCTAAGTGTTAATGCCATCGCACACGGCCTAGACTCTTACATGCGCAAGCAATGTAAAAGTGTCGAGACCCTTCACGACTGCAACATAGTTCAGTCTGAAGTCCTCATGGAGATTGCCCATCAGGGAAAATCTTCTTTGAACGACTCGTCGGATTCCTCACCATACAGCCAAGGAGGAGCGTACGGTTATCAATTATGGAACTACCGAGATATTGGAGGTGTTTATAGCTACACTAGCGCTGGTAAATGGGAGAACGGGCTTGTTAGCTTAGATTTTAAAAATATCCGATTCAAATCAGGAGATCAATTCATCCCCGAGTCTCAGTGCGAAGAAGGTCCTTGTGTGGAAGTGTGTGCATCTCAGTCGACAGTGTACGCTGCCCTCAGGATTCCAGACCCTCTTCCCATCGACGTCAACTTCAGGTCTGTCTATGGCATCACCACCGCTACTCTAAGCCTCGTAGGGGTGGTAACGATCGTCGTTGCTATGGTGTACTTCATGATGACCTTCCCGACTGCTGCTGGCACGTCAGTGTTGGGATACATGATCCTTAGCGGGTGCTTATTTATCTACGCGTCTAACTTCGCTTTCATATTCCAGCCCACAGTTGGCACATGCGCTGTGCGGCGATCCCTAATGGGTATCGGATACGCAACAGCGTTCGCCTCTATGCTCGTTAAGGTCATGCATACTTGGCGCCTCTCATCATCTTCTGATGAAGAGAACTATATTTCTCTGACTCGTCCTGGAGTTCTGTTCTTGGTGGCGGTGTGTCTCTCTTTGGTTCAGACCATCCTGAGCGCCGCTTGGCTCATCCTGTACCCTCCGGCTGTCGACCTCCTAGGTAACGTGTGGCGGTGCACTCCTTCCGAACACTTCGAGTCTGACTTGGTCATTTCACTCGTTTATGTTATGATTCTAATTGCTGCAACCATTCTGTTTTGTCTAGAAACTTGGCAGTACGAGGAAAATGCAAGGGAAACAAGATGGATTCTTCTTTCGTCTCTACTGTGTGGCGGAGTTTGGCTGGTGTGGACAATCGTGGCAACTAAAGCTCCTGTCCCATTGCGAGACCCAGCTATAGTGATAGGCAATCTCTCGTGTGCTACCGTCATAGTCCTCTTTTTGTACGCGAGAAAATTGTACCTGGCAAGTCAACTTTCAAAAGACGTCAGAGATTTGGAACTCAGGTCACACTTCACAGCTGCGTCCTCAATTTACAACGCCTCTCTAGCAGCCCAGAAAATGGGTGCGGATCAAACCCAGGAGGATGCTCAACAAACTGACCACAGACTTCGCCAGTTTGACGATGATGAAGACGAAGACTATGACGAAGAATTTAAGTCGTCCGGACGGCAATTTGTGGGTAAGTCATACTAGAAATTGATGTTTTCCGGCATTCAGATGGTAATTTTGAAAGATCATGAAACCGGTCCTGTAAAATTTCTATGTAGTAGTGTCTAGTCTGACTCATAAACCTTTCGTGATTTAAAAGTTGCTTAGATGAGCTTGCATTCGTGTTGTTCAACTGTATTTTTTCTGGCTTTCTTCTTTCACAAACAACAACTCCGCAATTGCACGTTCAATGTTCGTTTCTCAGAAATGAGTTTCATCAGGCAGGCATTCCAGCGTTACTGAACGCGTAATGAGGAAGTCTTTCATCAGGTAATACGTATGTCTCAATTTCATTGCATATTTTAAAACTTTTGTGATTATTGTTAATACACAAAATTAATCAGGTCACCTACTCGAGAGCGTTTACTTGTCAGTGATACTAGCGTTGTCAGTGATTCATTATACCACTACTAAGAGCATTTTATTTAAAGAGCTGATAAATATCATTCATTTTGAATTTTGAGCGAAATTTTTTCAAATATGATCGTCGTAGTTGCCTTGCAATATCAGCGTGCTGACATACACTATATCTATGAAAAACATGTTTTTCCCGCACATTTGCAGGTGAGCAGGAGGTGAGCTTCAAGAAAGTCACATTGCCGCCCGAGCACCGGCCAGACCCGACGAAGACCACCAGCGCCCCACGCCCGGCATTGAGAAAGTCTTTAGGTCTCTCATTTTCTGAAGAAATCCCCGTGGATTTCAAGTTCGACGAGTTTGGATCGTCAGAAGACGACGACGACGACGACCATGACCATTACATGGTGGCTGCTAGTGACCTGATGACAGACGAGGAAGGTTCAAACGTGTCCGAAGACGAAGACGATGATGAGTCTGAGTCCAGAGACGAGCGAGGTGGTCGGATGCAAAATGTGGACAACAGAAGAAGTGGACCAGAAATCCGTAGAGTGGGATCCCGGCAGATGCTTGTCTTCCTTAATGACGGACATATCGGTGAGTTCTTTTATTTTTCATCGCGTTGCTGAACAAAGTCTGCGTAGAATGCGTCACGTTCAGCATACTTTCTTGTTTATACTTTTTATCAGTCCCGAGATGATTTTCAGTTTTAACACTGTTCCGTTAAAAAATAAGGGAGCGAAAAAGTTGAATGGGACCAAAAACCGCGTTAGTGGCAGAGCACCACAGGGAGCAGCTCGAGAGTTCAGCGAGGTAGAGACGTGCACATCAGCGAAGTTTGCAAGTGTTGCTTCAAATATAACTTTTGTTTTGAATTTTATAATTTTCAGAAGTTTTACTCCTGATACATGCAATTAGGTAAATTGATAGTGAGAGGCAAATTCGATAACAAGTTAAAATTTGAGTCTACCATGAAATCCAAGGTTTGGAAATAAACTGTTTTTCTTTCTTTCTTTCTTTTCTTTTCTTAAACTTAAAATAAGCGCAGTTGCGTAATAAGTTCTTTTTTGACGTTAAAAATCAATAAATTTTTGCACCTTTACCGTTTATCGTTATATTTCCTCAGCTCAAACATTTTGATAACCAGTTTGAAAGTGCTTTTGATGGCATTTCACCAATAACAAGTAATTTTTAAATTTGAGTTATTTCCACCTCGTACTTGAACAATTTCTAAATTTGTGAGTAATTTCTACCTCGTACTTAAACAATTTCCAAATTTGTGAATAATATCCACCCCGTACTTGAACAATTTCCAAATTTGTGAGTAATTTCTACCTCGTACTTAAACAATTTACAAATCTGTGAGTAATTTCCACTTCGTACCTGAACAATTTCCAAATTTGTGAGTAATTTCTACTTCGTGCTTGAACAATTTCCCAATCTGTGAGTAATTTCTACCCCGTACTCTTCGCAGGCGATGTGTCGCGGATATAACGGAGCGAGAGATCGACGTCTTCTCCTGGTCCGGCCGAGCAGAGATCCAGTGTTCATAGAGAGTAGCAAATACTTCTTTAGGTTATTTCGTCGTGAGATTTGTTCAGTAGATCAGCGTTGTGTTTTGTGTATTAATCCTTTGTGTATGTATAGGTTCCCAGTTAATTATTAGTCATCTAACTCACTCCATGGAAATGTGCACATTTAAATTATTAATATACAAGATGTCTCCGCCGGGGGAGAATTGCGAAGTGTACCAGTGTAGAAGTAGAACCTCAAGTTTCTCGCTTATAAGATTTTGCTCTCGCATCACAATGTGCACTGTTAGTACAAAATTTTGACTGAAGACCAGCTGTAGAACTTGCTGCTGGGTGCCAGATTGGCAAATTGGTTCTGTAACCAGCTGTATAACTTGTTGGCTGCCAAGTGCTCAACCTTCTACTGGTTACCAACTGCGTTGCCTGCAGTTGGTTGCCAGCTGCGCTGCTGCTGGTGATTGAGTGCAAGCTAGACGAGCTCAATAATAATAATGTTGAAGGGTGTTGACATCAACATTAAAAGACGAGGTCAAGTTAGATTTATCAAACCCGACAACTCAGCACCTCAGGCCGCTTAGTCATCAGAATTGGCATGTGTTGTGCACCGACTTGGAAACTCGATATTTTTGTATCATCTTTAAATTTATTCATTGGGCTATAGGGTGAATAGCGCTTGGCGAAGCGTAAGGAAACGTATTCTATACCTCATTCTTACGACTACAATGCTGCTCGTATGATGTGCCGCACACCTAAGAAAAGTATTATGGAGTGTAGAGATAAAATTCTTTTCGAGATTAGAGTTTCGCATTTTCTCGGTTTGGGTCACGTTCCTTGCCGCACAATGGAATTAAGCATTAGTTCTGTAACGCTCCATGATAAATGTTCTGCGTGAATTTAAATGCGTTCAAGCCTGAGCTTCATTCCTTTGCTCTGTTCAATTAATGAAATCAGCCCAGCCCATGAAGTACCTTCTTGGGCTGCATGCTTTCGTCGCCTAAAACTGAAGAAATGTCGAAAAAAAACACTGCGTTGCGTTGTGCACGTCACCACATAGACGTGGACATTCTCCTTTCCTGTCAGTAGGTACGAAAGTGATGCGTCAGTATACAAGTTTCAGTGTCAACCAAGTTCAAGTGATGTTCAAGTGTGCTAGTTTCAGTGTCACCGAAGTCAAAGTGATGTTTAAGTATGAAAGATTTAGTTTCCCAAGTGATGCGTCAGCATGCAAGTTTCAACATCACCCAAGTGATGCGTCAGCATGCAAGTCTCAACATCACCCAAGTGATGCGTCAGCATGCAAGTCTCAACATCACCCAAGTGATGCGTCAGCATGCAAGTCTCAACATCACCCAAGTGATGCGTCAGCATGCAAGTTTCAACATCACCCAAGTGATGCGTCAGCATGCAAGTCTCAACATCACCCAAGTGATGCGTCAGCATGCCAGCGTCCTGCAAGGAACCACTAATCAATCAGTTACCTATACCAAAATACACCCGTACGATGTACGATAAGACAAATAGAAACGCTCCTAATAATAGGATTTTGTGAGGGCGGGAACAAATTTTGAATATTCGATAAGTTCCGTATGTGATGAATGCTAGGACTGATGAATAATTTGACTGATCATTAGAGGCCGTAAGAAGGGTTGGAAATGAGGAGCCGGAGTCAATTTTGTAACTTAACACTAATGAGAAATCTTCAAATATTATACGTGAGAAGTATAAGAAGAAAAGCACAATTAAAAACAAGGTATATAGCAAGTGATAGGATTACCAGTATGAAGCGTACTATAAAAGGGGCATTTCATTGCTAAGTACTGTAAATAATCTAGAATAAAGCTATGTCGTATACTGAATGTAATTCAAATTGTAATGTTTTTAGCCATTTACCTTTAAGATTTTCACAATTTCTTTCAGTAATGCAATGTAAGTCTTGAGCTGCCAGTTTCGCTAAAGTCGCACTTGCTCAAGAAGATGAGAGTTGACATGTCCTCCTTCAATTTTGATTGCAGTCAGATTGCTACGAACTGACTTTTAGATATGACTCAAAGTAGGTATCTGATACCATTGTATGAACCAATTTAGCGAGGTAAATTTCTTTTTGATTTTTGGTTAAACTCTTTGTCCATACTTGTTTCTTCTGTTGAAAAATAAAAACATGAAATGGCCAAGACACTTTCAGTATAATCATTGTCATCGTGTGTAAGAAATAAGGCATCTTAATTTTTGCAGGTGATTACTTGTAACTCACGGCCACTCACCACTGCGCTAAAAGTCTCGCACAGAACTAAGAAAGTTTTTACGTAGTAAAAGCACAGAAAATCACAATTCATGATAATAAAAACAGATTGCACATTTCACATGTTTTTATTATAGTCTTTAAACTGATAAATGAGTTTCAACTAATCCCTACAAATGCCAACTGTATTAACTCTCTAAGGCCACTAGATCTACGCAAATACCACAATGAAGTTAAAGAAGAAAAATAGATACGGGAAATATCAACTGAAAAAAGACACGATAAATCTTTAAAAAATCTTCGTAACAGCTCTGTTAAATACCTTAATGTCTAGTCACACAAGAACTGTTTAGCAGGAAACTAGAATGCGATCAGTTCAGCTGTGTAGTGGACAAGTTGGACTACAACAGTTCAGCTGTGTAGTGGACAAGTTGGACTACAACAGTTCAGCTGTGTAGTGGACAAGTTGGACTGCAACAGTTGAGCTGTGTACGGGAACAGCTAGAATACTGAAGCAGGTCATTACCCAGCTCGGCTGAGTAGCAGCACTGCACCAAAGCACAATTCCGAGGTACATCACAGTATCCCCTCTGTGAACACAGCTCGAGCGGCACAACCGTCTCGCAGAGCTCGAGCACCGCAAATAAACTGATGGTATAAAGGCCAAGATTTCGAGCGCATTGTACATGGATAGTTTTCCCATATAAAAAACCATCGTACGTGTGAATTTTTAAAATTTTAAAAGTTTAACGAAAACTCTGAACATGTGAATTGATTGCACTCAAAATTGAGTTTTCGAATCAGTGGAGGTGAAATGACTTGAGTATGCAATTACTTTAAAACTGAGTTCAACAAATAGTGGCAAATAAGAAAAATAAAATTGTGAATGTTTCCTATTAGTTCGCCAGACCACTGACGTGATACGACTGCACTTGTTCCCTACGCTCGAAAAATGTGCACTAATTTGCATGAAAAACTCTCAATCTGACCCAGTTCTCTCCCTCCTCCCTCCCCCCAGCTATCAATCATCGATTAATGTCGTACATAGCCTCATTTGTCATCAAGTTAAGTGTGCTGGTGTGTGAATACAACCAAAGCTTTTATGCTCTGAACGCAGATTTCGAATACATGATCCAATTTTGCTTCGCATCGATATATAACTAATGAAAGGATTATTTTTAATTCCGTTCTCTTTCTGAATGCGTAGGGTTTTCCTTACAAGGGATTTCCCGTCGCTCACACAGTCCATAAGAACTCCCGCATCTGTCGAGGGAGTTAGTAAGAGCGCGACCAAGGTCACGGTCGCGTACTCAGCTGATGAGTCCCGGCGCTCGTGCGCATTACTCTTGAGTGCACTAGCATAGCTCTCTGATTGTAACTGTTGTAACTAACGTCACCACCATTGCACTGAGTAAACTCGAAGTTACTCATTGAGCTGTTATTTCCCTGAACTGAAAAGTAGAGTAAGAACATGATACGAACCTTGGGCTTCCGTGATTACTAGTAAATTAACATTGCAACTAGAAAGAACCCGACAAATGAATGCTGAATTTTAGAACCCATCAATCGAGGATTCGGATCACAATTTTTAAAAGCTCACTTTCAATGCTGAGCTTAGAAGCCACGTTAATTTATGAGTTTTTTTTCAACAGAGCTGTGCGTAAGTTCTTCAAAGGCGTGCGAGATAAAACGCTCTGATTTGAAGCACTCTATTAGAAGCACTAGGTCGGACTATTGAGGATTTTATAACGCAAATGTTTAAAGTTTTGAAAGCACTATACATCTGGTATTGCAAAACGTTTTTCAGTATAGTGCCGATTATGCTATAGTCGATAACACACAGTGCAAGTTTAATTTCGATGTATTAACCCAGGTTCTTTTGATCCAATTGAAACTTGTGAAAATATTAGGTACCAATAACTACATAAGGACGAAAACAACATCCATGCAAACAAGAGCATTTCCGCACGCAGTTTGTTGTGCAGGTTTGCACGAGACAGCGGCCGATTTCTCATGTTCCTCATCTCAATTAACGCAAAGTAAGAAAGTAACAAAAATAAGCAAAAAGAGCTCTGAAACAAAATATTTACCCTATAGACAAGAGAGCTACTCTCACTTCATAAGCGAGTCAATGAGCATTCCGAATTAATTGAATTGGATATTACACCACGTCTTGTTCAGTTACTTGAAGCTTGCTGATGTAAATTGATTCGGAAGTTTTGTGAAATCTTCATTGAAGTAATGCAAGAGATTAAGAAATGGTGCGCGTGAAATACATACTTTCAACCACACTTTTTCGCTCGCAGCTCATGATCATAAGCAAAATTAAAATCCAGCAAAACTGCGCAGAAATGTTCTTACACCTAAAACCATAACAAAATTTCACCAAATTTATTCTTCAGTTGAACCTCACGAGCAGCTTTTCTGACCTAAATTCTGGAACAGAAATGGTTTGAGACTTAGCGGAGGCTTAGATCGAGTTGGTACGGATCCAGTCGAGGTATCTGTTGACCCTAGTGTAGACCCCTGGGAAGCCTGGCTCTGCGCAGCGAATGCCCCACGACACCACCCCGATCACCTCCCACCTCCCCAGGGGGGAGCGCAGAAGGAGGGGACCTCCACTGTCACCCTGGGGGCAGAGGGGGAAGAACTTCATGTCAATATTGGCTTTACACGCTCTGAGATATTTGCGCAAATTTTATGTCAATATTAGCGATATATGCTGTGAGATATTTATACAAGTTTTGTGTCAATATTAGCCATATACATTGTCTGCTAAGATTTTAACACAAGTTAAATGTTGAATATTAGCCATATATGCTCTGAGATTTTAATACAAGTTTAATGCGAATATTAGTCATACTGTGAAAGTAATTCCCAGGTTAATGTGGGTGCAGTATTATCTTCAGACGCTATGAAAAGTTCGTACAATTTTAATGCGAATATCAATCATACACGCACTGAAAAGAAATTTTCAGTTTAAAATGAATGCCAGATACACATGGAATATCATTATATCGTGGCACCAATATCAGATAATATCATTACTCTCTACAGTGAACTAACAATGAACGACCCATAAAGGCAACAGTCTAAATCTCCTCACAAATGCCAGCAACAAAGATACGATTGTTATTTTATAAGTATCACATATTTTCATCACTCTCAACGGTGAACCGACAATAAAGCAACAGTCTAAATCTCGTCACAAATGCCAGCAACAGAAACGAGAGACTGACCTGGCAGGAGTCCTTGCCACCAGTCTTCGCCCCAGCGCACATGACCGTGTCGAAGATTGTTTGTTCGTAGGTGTCGTCGCAATCCTCGTTGGACCACACTGGGATGGTGACCTCCTGCAAGGTGGTCGCCACGGGACCGCCGTAGTAGATGGTGCCCCAGCCTGGTGGTTGGGTGCAAGTAATCAATCACATTTATTTCTTTGGTTGCACGCATTTATTCATTAGAAGTCGTACACCAAAAAATTATGAACGCACGTTCAGTGAAATTGAAATTGTTTATAGAGGCGAAATTGCGTTTCATCTAACAGAACTTCACTTATTTTAATGCTAAGTAATTACTTGTACTCGTTTCTCGATTATAAAAATGTAGGTAATATTTTTTTTAACCATACAACTCAAGCTTCAGCTGCTCCTCAATAATACTTGAGTGATAGTTTTTGTGCAGTAGAAATATCCTATTTTACCAACACGAAGGGACTTGAGTGATCACAAATTACACAGAATAGAAACAACACGCATTCAATTTATCCCCAATTTCTTACGTGCTCAAAAACCAAGAGATGCTCGAGCAAAATTATTCTCCGTAGTCAACACAATTTATGGGTATCGTCACTTTGTTTTTCTTGAGATCCAATGTTCTTCAATAAAATAAACATAGTTCATCAAGTTGAAATTCTCAGAGAAAAACAACTTAATATAACATTACATAACAAGAACTCGTCTAGATCTGGTCACACGTTATTTGCTCTTTACTGAAATAACGTTTATAGATTTTGAGTGGAAGGTGTGGATTTTCACGCACCTGCAATTGCAACAAATTTTCACTGATTTCTACACATCTTCGCTCCGAGCAGACTGGAAGAGTGACCCAAGTTTACGCTGAGTCGTGTCCAGCACTAACATCCCTAAAGACTCAAGCACAACCCATCATATATATTACTACTACTTTTGGCAGAATCCAAGAAGTCCCAAAAAACTAGCATCTGCAACTAAAAACGCAGCACAAACTTTGAAAGAAACCAAATTATTTAGCACTTTAATATTAAGGAAATTAAATAATTACCTCATGACCATTCCGCAAGCTACGAGAGAATTAAAAGGCCTTTCAATGTCTGAAGATTAAAAGACCTTTCAACAACCTCAAACTATTGAGGTCCTGACCTGAAAGTTTTACCTTTCTTTTGTCCCAATTGAATGAGATTTTGTTCATTACGGACCATCTATTTCGGATCACTGCTATCCAATTTTTCAGTTCCTACCGCTTTCTTCTTCACCTTTCATCTTGTCCCATAAACTTATCAACAAACCATTTCTTTGCGCATGGGATCTTGTGTGGGAACACATCTTGCGCATTGATTCGCCCCTCCTCTGACTCCATACTAAAATAGTGCCTTCCTCTCTTTGAAACACCGTTGCCGTTGGGTGAGCTTAAACCTATATACATCTTTGGAACCCTCCGACGTCTACGAACCAATAACGGTTCGCTACTCTTCTGATTTCATACTAATTTGTGCCTTCCTCTCTTTGAAACACCGTTGCCGTTGGGTAGGCTTAAAACTAACTTTTATTAATTCAACACATATACATCTTTGGGACCCTTCGACGTCTACGAACCAGTAACGGTGGGCTGCTCGTCGGTGTAGAGGGGACCAGGCTGCGGCAGACAAACAGGCCAGACGTCGTCGCTGAGTACGACAGACGGGGGCAGAGACAGAATGGCGATGTCGTTCACGAATGTCGTGGTGTCGTACTGGGCATGCTTCTGGATGGACTGGACGGGGTAGTCGTGGTGAGCAGCGTCGTCAGGGTTGTTGAAGGTGTACTCGCCCAGGCGGACTGTGATGCGGTCTGCTGTGAAGCTGCAACGTAGCGTAAAGGCAAGTAAATGGAGGTTTAAGAGACGGTCGAGTAAGAGTTACTTACAGTAGAAGCTAGAGCTGAGCAGTAAATGCATGGTAAAAATAATTTAAAATATCTATAGCAAAAGCCTCAATCAAACTACAAGTCGGTAAACAGACTCATCAATACCTGAATGCTGAAACAGCCCTACATTTGCGGCGCTGACAGCAAACACAGATTTCAATCAACTTCCATCCTTACAGAACCAATGAAGCAAATTAGAAAGCGAAGAATTGTAAATCATACATGGTCGGCATTAGCAAAGATTCGGTATCGGTAAAAAAAGAAAATAGGCATCGGTATCAGTATCGGCTAAAACTTTGATATCGGCATGTCACTATAACTTAATTTAACACGTCTGGATACAGTGCAACTCCCTCTCACTGCACCACTCGATGCAGAGCAGCTCCCTCTCTCTGCACTACTCGATACAGAGCAACTCCCTCTCTCTGCACCACTCTATGCAGAGCAACTCCCTCTCTCTGCCCTACTCGATGCAGAGCAACTCCCTCTCACTGCACCACATTCATGACGCAGTACCACTCCCTCTCTCTGCACCACTCACTCTTGCACGCAGTACCACTCTCTCTCACTGCACCACACTCATGACGCAGTACCACTCCCTCTCTCTGCACCACTCACTCTTGCACGCAGTACCACTCCCTCTCACTGCACCAATCCCAATCAGAGCAGAACAACTGCCACTCACTACTCCACTCGATACAGAGCAACTGCCACTCACTGCACCATTCATTCGCTCTCACTGTGCCACCCTTTTCACTGCAGCACTCACTCCTGGACGCAGTGGGCTGCAGTGAGGACATGCCGGCCGGAGATGAGGGCGCCGCCGCAGTACTGCGTGGTGCCGTCCCGCAGCAGTGCTGCCATCCACGGCCACTCCTGCGGGTCCGCGTTGCGGCCGCCTACGATGCGCGTCTGCTGCTTCGCGCTCAAACCGCACCCTGGCGACACAGGGGCTTTATTCCGGGCGAGCCTGGAGTGTGTCGTCTTGTGCGTTGGTGTATCAAATGCCTTGTACACCAATGACGTCGCCTTATACATGTCAGCTTGTGCGTCGGTTTTTATTCCGATCGAGCCTGATACGCGTCATCTTGAACGTTAGTGTATCAAATGCCTCACATCCCAATGGCGTCGCCTGATACATATCGTCTTGTACTTTGGTTAATCAAATTCGTTTTAACTAATACCATTGACGTCGCTTGATGCATATCATCTTGTGCGTTGGTTTTTATTCCGATCGAGCCTGATGCATGTCGTCTTGTGCGTCGGTTAATCAAATTCATTTTAACTAACACCAGGATGCAACGGCTCAAGCCTGATACAAATTATCTGGCATACAGGTTTTTTATTTCGATCGAGCCTGATACGTGTCACCTTGTACAGTGGTGTATCAAGTGCCTTGTAACTAACACCACGAAGCAACGACTCAAGCCTGACACGTGCCATCTATCCTTTGGTTTTTATTCCAATCGAGCCTTATGCATATCATCTTGTACATTGTATTTTCAAATGCCTTAGAACTAACGCCAGGACACAATGACGGATAGCAATGACAGTTACCAAGTCAAGCCGGTACCCATTTCCGGCACTTGAGTAGAGTGGGGAATTGTAGCTGATTTCTCCTTTTTCCCAACGGGGAGAATCAGAGGGCAGCGCCTGGATTCGAACTGCCGTCATCTTCTCGTGAAGGACGCGTTCTTAACCACTCGGCCACAGTGTACCATCATAGAAATACATTTCAAAAACCTCCACAATATAGTTGAAAATGCACATAATATAGAAATGCAGTGTTTATTTTGAATGAAGAAATAGATTATTATATTTAAATAGAATTTCATAATATAGGAATGCCCAATGTTCTGCGCTTTAGTTTTAGTCGAAGATTATTTTTTTTGCTCTTTCGCTGAATGAGGAAGCTATGCAAGGTTGTTACCTCTATTTGAGGGTTGAGTGACAGGTTTTGGTCTTGGTGTGGTTGTCGTGGTGGTGCTGGTGGTGGTGGTAGTGGTTGACTGCGGGTATCTGCTGTCAGGGCAGCAAACTCCCACGTACCTGGCCGAGACAAAAATAATAAGAAATAGGGTGTTCGGTCATGTCACCGATCGAACATTTTTCTGGAGAAAAGCTATGCCGAATCAAAGACAAGGAAAGTCTGGTGAGCTGGTAAAAATGTTTGTTTAGCTGAAGAAAGCGGCCACTGAGACGAAAAGAACGAATGAAAATTTCACTTAATGCATCGTAGAAAGCGTCGGCATCTGGTCTCCATTTGTCTTTCCGGATGTTTTCTCATAGGGGATAGTTATTGTTAGCAGCAAAATTCAGTAGACATCTTTAAGAGCTTATAAACAGGAAAATTATCGATGTAGATAAACTTTCACAACTCCGAAGAGATAAACCCACTATTTACGTTCAAAGACATGAATGATTTAAATATCTCTAAAAATAAGTTCAGTGTTCTCTGAATTAATTGTTGCTGTAAACCTTCGAGCGCAGTTGTCATACTCACGTTCCCTGAATGAAACAGACGTACTGCAGGAAGACCTGGAAGCTGTTCACGAACTCAGGCAGGATGCAATGCTGCAGGTAGCGGCAGTGACCCTCCTGCGAGAGGGGTGTCCTGCACTGCTGGAAGGGCGTGTCCGCTTGGTTCACCCCCAACAGGAAGTTCCTCGACTGCGCTTGGGCCGAGGGTGTGCCAGGCAAGTTAGGCAGGCCTATTGAGTGGTTGTCGGCCGACAGATGCGCCAGCCATGCGATGTTGTGGAACGCCGAAATCACCTCTGTACATGGATTTGATGTTTGTTTAAGCCTCCCTAACCGCTAAAAAAAAAACATTTCAAAAATATGAAGGAGGAAGGCACCATTTAGTATGGAGATGAGGGAACACGGAATCTATGCAGAAGGGGTATAGAAACAGTAAGTTGAGAAAGAAGTTTATGAAACAAAATGTAAGTTGAAGAAGAAAGTAGTAGGTGCTGGAAAAAAGGACAGTAGTGAAATGATAAAAGGTAGTCCTTAATGAAACAAAAAACATTTCATTTCAACAAAAAGAAGGCCTACCTAGCTCTCAGCTCGTGCCCTCACATTGTCCCCCTGGGAGCGCTAATTCCCATAGATACAATAGTTGTATCCCCCTGTGGGGAGTTAATCTGTACATCATTTTGAAATGATAATTGATTGAAGACCACTGTTTAAATTAGCAATAGTTTAATTCAACTCAATAAAACTAGGCTATTGCCACGACTTCTGAAACTGCAATGCTACCTGTCCAAATTACATGGCTAAAGATAGGTAAAGGATCACAAGACGAGTTCTGAAGACAATAAAGAGAGAAGTTTCAACAAAAATATCCATTTTATAACTAGTATTTCATGGCAACAAATGAAATATAGTTGAAGTTATAGATAATAAAGCTAAGAGAATTTTTTTTGCACATAAAAATAGGAAGCAAAATAATATCACAATGAAATCAGAACTAATTTAATTCAGTTTACCGGTTTATAATAGTGCTATAAAAATACTGAAATGAAACGGCGTCTGTAAGACAGAAATGAGTTCTTAAATTTGAAGTGCTGGGCTGAGAACACTCTGAAATTTAAAATTAGAAGAGAAGGTCTAACATTAGAAACCACAACTATTCTTTGACTACTTCACAAAGTTCCAACATGGATGAAGAAATTCAAGGCTAGATTCAACATGGGCCTACTAGGACGGGAATATCCGAAGTTAATTTTGGTGAATTAAAGGTAGAGCAGCTTACTTACTTTCATCGTCGAGCGGTTCTGTGTGGAAGTTACATTCTGGCCGGTTCTTCCTGTTGCCATTGCAGTTCTTATTTTTTTTCTTGTTGCTGTTGCCTCTATTGCCACCCCCCTGTAACGAGCCAAAATCATGAGTTGTCAAAATGATTTCAAATCATCTTAAATCAAAACAACTGTATTCAAAAACGTCACAGCATTCGACAGTTGTACACGCTATTTAGGAATATTGTTAAGTTTTCATTCAGAGTGAAATAATTGTTTTCAAATACAGAACCTATGGGGAGACGAAGTACAACTCCTCAACTACGAGACTCCATTGATGGCAGAAGAAATATGCAGGGCGCTCAGAAGTTAACTTATCCCTCATTAAATTAACAAATAATATTTGCCATTACACGTGAATCAAACCCTAGTCTCCACATATCGCTGAGTTATTGCCCTTAAAGTTGAATTCCAACTCTGCCAACAACAGGTAAAGAATAGCGCCGGAAGACATAAGGCTTCCTACGTACGTTTCTTCCGTCGCGTAACTCTCAGGCCCATTATATAACACATTATATATCACTGGTAGCAGCAACTCGCCACGAAACGCGTAAGGGAAGCAAAGTGTTCCGTCACAAGAAGGGAGAAGTATTATCACCAGTCAGAATAACCACTAACCAGTGCGTGAGACGCCATGAACAATTACTTGCCTGATACATCTCGTCGGCGTTTTTTACTTTCAGGCATCAGCAAACGAAGTAATCTGCAGCGTTAGAAAAGTTTTCACATTGGAACCACATTTCAGTAGCCTCATCTAGCAATTAATTACGTAGGGAGGAGCGATTTATGATGCATTTACCACCGGGTTAACGAAGTCGGAATATCCTCCCTGAAGGCATTCGGGGTTGTTGCGCCTGTTGCCCCGGCAGTTGGGGGGGCCGCCGCGCCCCTGGTTGGCCGGCACGTACCCGTTGGGTCCTGGGGAAGCGATGTACAACTGTAGTGCTGGTTATTACTCGTGCTTATAAGTCATGTTAGGCAATGTCAGACCGGTTCCTTCGTGGCGTCGCGAGCATTTGAGTCCGCCTATGCCGTGTAGAAACTGTTGATATGGTGTTTATTCTATTCATGTGTTGGAACACGACGGCGAGCCGAAAAACTTTAATTTCCAATTCACTCTCCTCAAAATGGATATTACGAGTAGTTGTATCTAAGAGCAACTTGAATCGCGTAGCGTTTTTAACAGTTGAGTTGTTCTAGAAGGAAAATTTTGAAAATGCGTAATGCGAGTAGTATTCCAGCAGTTGAATGTAAAACATGCAAAACAATAAAGTTCCTGACACCTGCAGTGAGGACAGGTCTAACATGAATATCGGACCTCTGACAACCGCACATGCAATGAATATTATTGGCATTGTTTACCGTGTTTTCATTGAAATGATTTTCAATTGCATTACTTACAGTTAAATATTGAACAGTTACATTACTTACGGTAAAATGAAGCTCATATTTATTACAATCATAGAAACATTAATTTAACTTGTGTTGGTCTTCCTCAGTTTAGTCTAACCACAAACATGATGTTTCATTTTTAAATGTGAACATGCAATTCTTGCAAATTTTCCTTTGTTTTTAATGTTCCTACAAACTGTACCAGCAATAGAGTAATTTACGTTTCAATAATACATTAATTTCCCTATCTTTATGAGGATGACTTGATAACATGAAATAACTTGACATCCGGACATGTATGAGTCCGGTTGTCAGACACTCAATTGTTCTAACTTGCTGGACAATGAAGTGAAACATAACGATGATTTCCTGTTGACGCAAGAGGAGCGTAAAATTTTACTATGTGTGTGTGAAAGCACTTGGAGTCAATCACATTCTGTCAGGGCTGCAACACATTTGTGCTAGGGAGGAAATGACCACAGCAAGGGTTCCTTGACTGTTAACGCATGCGTCTCGGTTGGCTCACAGTTTGCTCTGGAAGGCCTACCGTAGCTCTGAATTGAATATGCTTCTAACTACAGCAGGACTTATTTATCTATTCAATCTTAGCCTCCTTGTCCGTCCAGTTAAGGTTGAGAAATTCAGAGGAACGAGTTGATCAAAGACACAAGATTTGGAAGGCTCGGTATGCACAGCCCGTTACGCTGGCAAAAGCATTTGTGTAATTTGTAAATACCTTGTGTATTAAAGGTTATGCTTCATTCATTCGATATTATTTTGGAAGAAATGTTTTTGACTTTGGAAGGTACTTTCTCGCACACTAATTACGCAAGGAAAGGGTGAAATCAGATTTAAAGATTAGAACAAGGACACTCGTGCGAAGTTTGGTTGCACGGTACGCCCGGCCTCCCTTCGAGAGAAAGATAAGTAGAGAATGAAAAGATAAGACATGCCTGGCTCAAAACCACAACAGACTCGTTCACAACATGGTGCTGATGGGTAGAAAGGAATTAGAATTGCAATACACGGAATGACGTTTCCGTACTCTTTGTTCTTGACCAAAAATTTAAAACCAAATCAATATTTTCGTTTCGGGGAAAGCGAAGTCAGGTAATGTGAATTTCCCAGAAGGATACTGGGATATAAGGTAAACTAATGAGAAGCGAGCAGTTTTTATGAAATCTTATTTCTTAATACTGCGATCATTTTTTTCAGTTATTAACAACTTCATGCAATATAATACTTTATGATCCGTACTTTTGGTTTTCTTTCATCTAATCCAACCAAGAATTTTTATTTTTTAATGCTTCCGTTCACTGAGTAGTCGAGTTCAATTTACGTAGATTATTGGGAAAAGATTACAGCGCAGCAGCATTTTCTGCTAGATCACTCAGAATATAACTGAGTGCAGAGTTGATTGCACTGCTGAAAGTAAAACATTTAAGCAAGTCACTCCCCAGCTCACTACGCTCGTAAAGGAAGCTGTAAACATCTCAATGGGGAAAAATACATGTAAAAATAAAGAATAAAAGTAAAATACACACGTGTAGGGGGCCGATTGCGTAGTATGACGCCGATCTCTCCCACGAGAGAGAAATAAATAAGGAGATACAAGGCCTAACTAACTATGGATCTGAACGCAAGACCTACTCCAGCAACGGGAGTTGCCGACCCTGAGGTGGGCAGTCCCTGAAATGCAGAACTTTCCCAAGGTACGCTTATGAGTACAGACACCAGCAGTACACCCTCTGAGTGCAGCTCTTGCATCTCACATGTGCCAGAGGAGCTTCATGTTCCCCAAGATGAGCTAAAGGACAATCCCCTTCAGCGCACCTTGATTCGTTAAGGTTAAATTTAACTCATACGATAAAGTTTGAAATATATTTTTGACTTCCAAAGGTACTTTCTCGTTCTCTAAACCTCTAAGTGGCACCCAATTTCTAAATTAGGAATGAACATGGATGTGTAACAGTAAAAAATGAGACAAGGTAGAGCAATTTCTAATTTTTTCCCGAGCACTAATAACTTACGTCTTAACACATTTTAATAAATAATAACTTAACATAATAACTTATGTCTTAACACATTTTAATAAATAATAACTTAACATAATAACTTACGTCTTAACACATTTTAATAAATAATAACTTAACATAATAACTTACGTCTTAACACATTTTAATAAATAATAACTTAACATAATAACTTATGTCTTAACGCATTTTAATAAATAATAACTTAACATAATAACTTGTGTCTTAACACATTTTAATAAATAATAACTTAACATAATAACTTATGTCATAACACATTTTAATATATAATAACTTAACATAATAACATATGTTTTAACACGTTTGCTGGGGTGGGCTGAACATATGTTCAATTTTCAATTCAGATTTAAAATAATTTGTAGCCAGCAGCTTTGAAAATAGCAAACATTAACTGGATCGAACCTTTATTTAGCTTTCATTAAGTATTTATAAAAATTGAGTGACTGCAAGTCGGTGAGCAGCGTTATGAAAATCCCTTCAGTGACCACCGGTGGGTTCCTTCGCAGGAAACGTGTTCAAACGGTTTTCCCTATAGCATTATAGCATTTCCAGTGAAAGGGGCGATTAAAATATTGGGTAAATAAGATTTTTAAATTGCATTTCTGAATTAATACCGACAGCCCTAAATTCGCTTTATTTACTTTTCAAATGCAAATGGTCATTTGATATACTTTTTTCTACGTGCTCGTAAATCTTTATAATTAAAAACTGTACCATAATCATACAATTAAAACCCGCAAATTTACTTTATTTTGGTAGAGCATCAATGTGTAAGTGCAAATTCTTTCACGTTCAGCCATCTCATTAGCCAAATTTGAGAGCGTGATCCAAATTATTTGATATCACGATTTGGTAACATCTCCTGGCTCCCTCTTGTTCTTCACATTTGCCCCCACGTGAATTTTTTTTTGTTAAGCTACCTTACATCACGAATTTATGCAACAAAATCAACAAATTTACAAAACTTAAAAGAGTATTTATTATGAAATAGTTCGTCGTAGAATCAACGTTGGTCATCATTTAAAGGACGATGTATTTGGAACATAAGTGTTGAGTTAATGAACGCAAAAATTGTTTTTTTCCCAAATAAAACAAATTTTACATTCAAGCGTTCATAACTTTTGTTCCTCTAGTAATTTCAAGGGGTTAACTATAACTTTATGATTCTACCTAATCAAAAATATCATTTACAAATGTATTATTGTTTTACATCTATCAAATGTGACGGCCAATTTAGTATTTGAAATCATAAATAACTACCATAAATCACTTCTTATTCGTCAGGGAATCTTAGAAAATTGGCTCATTTCAGTTTAACCTGCCATACCTAGCACACTCACTAAAAATGCTGACACAATTTTTTCTCGTTAAATTTGTGCTTTAATGTAATTCTTGAAGCTTCTGCTGAATAGCAGTTCCGTCGCCATTCTGATGTTGGTGATAACCAGATGCCAGCGTCGGTCTAATGACAGTGGTTGTGATATTGGGAACATGAGTACAAAATTTAGGCAGAAATGGGTTACAAATTGATAATTTATACTCAGAAGCCAAACATCAAATTTTCTTAAAAACTAATCTTTAGAATGATAATTTTGTGTTAACCTAGCAGTAGGGCCCGTGTATCTCAACTCTATGTAAATGTTCGTAAATTTCACGGCCTTTTCAAATATTTCAGAGTTCCAACACAAACAAGGACACTTCATTAAGACTTTTTCTCAAAGCCTGCGAGACATTACGAGGGCAACTCAAAAAATACGCGGAATGTTCCCATGACGCGAGTGCCGACAAGACTCTGAAGGAGTTGTGCTTGTAGACTTTTTAGGTTGAAAAACTGCCACAGGAGCCTATTATGTAGATGTTTTGAGAAAATTGAGAGCAGAATTAGCCAAAAAGTATCAAGGAAAGCGCCATCGTGGAATCCTCTTCCATCATGACAACGCCACAGCGCATTCTTCACGCGTTACAAAATAAGTTTTGAGAGAATTTCAATTAGAATTCCTGCCACATCTACCTTATAGTTTGCAAAACTCAATGAACCGTTGAATGGCGTCCATTTTAATAGCGCTGATGAGGGAAAACACGCAGTAAAATCATGGCTCATAAAGGCGTCTGCAGATTTCGTCAAAAATGGTTTAAAAGGATGGAAGCACCGCATAGAGAGGTGCATCGACCTTGACGGAGATTATGTTGAAAAATAGATCCATTGTATGGAAAATTAATATTGAGTTACACAATTCCTTGTTTTTTTGAATGCCTGTTGAATTAACGTCTCAAGTCGCATTCATCGCGCAATGCGTTCACGTCATTCTCACCGAATTCAATTCCAAAGCAATGCAAGGACGAATTAGGGTTGAGCTTTGACGAAATTGAAATTATTTAAATCCTTATACATAATCTAAACCCTAATTGGCATAAGAGTTTAGCAAGCTCTTTTTCCAGAGTCGACTTTATTATGGCTGCAACACAAATTGAGCATATTGTACGAAAAAACCCTTCTTCCATAGGTAACACGAGTATACAACATTACGTCCATTTGTAGGACAGTAGGAATGTGTGCAGCATCCCTAATTCAACACATGGAAGATTGAAATGGATACACTGATAAAGTTAAGAGGATTTAGGTTAGGCAATTATGTCTGAACATGGAAATTGTCAATAGAAATCCATCCCACTTAGGTTAGTAGGAGCCTCATGACTGCGGTTGAAATGCATAAATTCACCAAGCTTAAATTGGAGGAATCGTGACATGCATTCACATTTTACGAAACCGAAAAGTATCATAGAGACGTAACCTAAATATGCCAAAAATCGTTACAATATTTTATTAGTAAGAAACCAATGAAAGGAAAAGGCAAAATTAAAAGAAGTAGTACAAGCAAATTTAATTTTGCAATTAGCTCAAGGGTCAACAAATGTTCCAATGCAGTGACCCCGAAATACAGAAACAGTAAACCAAGAACGAAGGCTATGAAACAAAAAAAATGTTGAAGAAAGTTAGAGGTACTGAAAAATAGGACATCAGTGAACCGGAAAAAGAAAGTCCGTGACAAACCACAAGAAATCATTTTTTAATAAAAAGAAGGCCTACCTAACTCTCATCTCGGAATCTCCCATTTTCCCTCTCGGAGCTGTAATTTACATGGAGACAATAGTTGTGTCTTCCTGAATTTGAACGGGAAACATGGCGCCCACACGACAAGTGAATGAATTCATGTAAACTTCACTAGAGCGTGATTGGCTAGATATAATACGAATTAAGTTGAAGCTATAAAATGATTGGTGTAACTTGTCTTCGGTCTAACTACGAATTAATAGCTCTTTCATCTGCCCTTATGAAAGATTAACCTGAAGAAACATATTACGAACTAGTTCTGGATTAATGTTGAATTCTTCATATATTCTGAACGTAAGAAGAAGTCAATGGATGTATAATATATATATATATTCTTCATGTTTTCTGAATATATGAAAAAAAATCTTAAGACCTAAATATACAAACAAAGACAAATCAAGAAACTCATTTTCCACGTGGTTTGACTGGAGCACCAGAAACCTCTCTTTTAAAGCACCACTTACTAGCAACGAGACGGTAAATTAAAAATTGATGATTTTGTGTACATTGAAGAGTTTGGCATTAGATAACGGATTATTTCCTCTATTTTCAATTCGAAATGCTTGTACTGATGAATAAGTCTAAACAGAATATTTTCACTCACATTACCTACATGCTACATTCCCTGTTCATATGCAGAATGATGTTATATTTAGCACAGCTTTAAAATAATAACGGCTTTTGTTTCAGCTGCGAGCAACACTTTTCGTTTCAGACGCACACCGTTCACACATTTTGACTTTCAAATGTCAGCTAATGAACTAATGCTGTGGCTTCCGTACTGGCCGGCCACACATTTTTAATCATAAAGTAGAATAAAAACTAAACATGATTCTGCTGAAAACAAACACAGATCAAGTTTACGAGGAAAAGTATTTAAGAGTCACTTCAGACACGTAAGAACTATCATAAGTGGGATGAAGTATGATACGTCAACGCAAAAAGAGCAAGGTACGCACAACCTGCTCATGATGAACATCACTTTCGACCTGCTCAACAGAATTTATGTTCATTTTTCATTATTTATGTTATTGGTAAGAATTCTAACAAATGAAGATTTGGGAAAATATAAGGGAGATCCATTTCAAGAAAAGAAGCAAGATTTGAAAAATCTTTTTTGGTTGAAAAATGTCATCTAAAATAGAACATAAAATTTAAACAACGGCGAGTACACAACACAGAGATCCTCCAGAAAATGGATAAACGATATTTAATAGAATTTAGCAAAATGCCACATGCAGTTCCAAAATTGGCAGAAGTGTCTTTCAGCAGTAAGTAGCATGCATTAACCAATACCAAGAATTGTTGTTGAGTTCCATGACAACTCTGACGACTTCACCACCACGCAGGGCCAAAAGTGTCGAACGATCTGTCGAACTCGCAGCAAAGACTATGACGTTTCTACCTCACATTCACGTTGGTTGGTGTTTCGCCATGAGCGGGAACTAAACAAACCCACACACGTTGTCAAAAAATTCCCTTCAATTTGATAGGCGAGATACATTTTTTCTAATCAAATTAAATGTGAATAACCACGAGAACTCAATTTTAACCTCCTTCACTCGTTCAACTCTGTAACACAACTCTTTTTGACCTAGACCAGTCGTTCTTCGTAGAAAAAAAAGAGTAGATTTCAAGTATTACCTTATGTCACTTAACGAATTTGGCAATTAAAATATAATTTTCCATTTTGTGAACAAACCAGGAACATAAAACCTATAAAATTAGGTTTATACGATGCAGTTCTTGGATTGAGACAATAATGTCATCTCAATAAGACCGCCCACATAGGGTTCAGAACTGCTGGTCTAGGCGAAAGGAGGAACCAAATTGAAACGACCATACGACCTGCAAAGTTAGTGCTACCGTGGTTGAACCACGCTGGGGAACCTCGGTTTCTCTTCCGTCTTATCAGGTTCTCCGAGCTTTCTCCTTCTGCAAGGTCAGAAAAGTTGTCGAAGTCACGACAGAGATTAAGTCACCCGACATGTCTACGAGGTAGCTCTGAGTGTTACGTTCCCTGTTTTCGAGTACGGTGGAACCTTCGTCTAAAGGTGACTATCCTGGTACCTACATGAAGAATTTAGGTGTGGTTTTTCTATCGTTAATATGCAAATTCATACTTCTTCCTGAAAGGAAATCTAAACAATGTATTTCAGCCATGGGTAAAACAAGCTCTTCAGGATGGACTGCCGACATGATTTATCGAGAACGAAAGTTAAAAACACGAAAATTTGTTAGAAATACTGGAGTTTATTGATATTTGTTTAGTTGAGAACAAAATTTGCGAAAAACTTTACCAAAATGAAATAAAACAATGCAATCAAATATTCGCAAAATTTTCTACTTTCCAAGGGGCCAAAAAATGAACAAGTCTGCAACAAAATAAAATTAAGGAATATGACACCAAAAATAATAACTCGAGCTTTACTAAAATTGGCTGAAGTTTAAATACCACAATCAAATGCCAGAGTACAAATTTAGCAAAGGCTGGCCTCAAAAGACCCATAATATCGAGTGCTTTGTGTAGCTAACGTTACTGTCAGATGTTACAGTCAACAACAATGCTACCAGGGTTTTAAATTCAAGATGTTTTGCAACATAAGTTTGCCCCCTTGCTACGCGATGAGTGATGTAGTTACAGCACTTGATTTCCCTCATCACGTCCCTAAAAGTTGAAATGCTACTGCAAGCAACGAAACTACACCAGTCGAATAAAAAGTTACTACAATAAACTGTTTGATTGAAGAAAACCACTGAACAAGTAATCTCAAGAGCATTGGGGAAGCGTGAAGCTAAGTGCACTTTCGTTAGTGTCAGTCAGAAAAATAACTCCTGATATTGGAGGTAATTATTTCTTTTGAAAATGTAAGATTCGTTCAAGAAATTCATCTCATCAAGAAGCGCGGGAATGTCGTCTCATGTGCTGTTCATTTTGAGTCGTGTCGCAGATCTATCATGAGCAACAGAAGCAGATCTATCATGAGTAGGAGATCTATCATAAAAAACATGTTGTTGTATTTTGATACACGACCAATTGAGTATTGAATGCTGAAATTCCTAATAAAATACCGCATAATGAAGCCTGCTGCTGAGTCTCAGGTGCAAAGTTAGTAATTACATCTCAAAGCACAATAAATCATAGATTTTGTGTTCAATATTTGCGTAAATTAGCTAACATTTATAAATACATCTTGTTATCGTTACGTAGCAGGCAAACATTTTAATTTAAGGACTGGTTATTGAACTATCGCAGGCTCTAGATTAGCCCTGGCGACTACTTTTTAAACTGCAGAATAGTATAACACGCTCATCACTCGAGTTATGAGGAGCGTGATAAACCTTGGCTAGGTCAAAACTGTTCCATGTCTTGGTGGTTGGAAGAACTCTGAAGTGGAAGTTTCTAGTGTATATGATGGTCGGGCCCATGAAATCAATTTTTAAAGCAACTCTTTGACGTGATGCGTCCGATACCGGTTGTGAGACATGGAGACATGAAAGTTGGTTATGGGAAATGCAAACTCGAGGACTGTTTGAATTGAAAAGTCAATCAGTATTGCAAGGAGTTGTTCAAATTTATTTTTTGCATCATGTATCTTCAGCCAAGAGCCTCGTTGGCAGCAACCAGTTCATGACGTCAGGGGCTCAAAAAGCTCGTTTGAAATCTACGGTGCATTTAAATCTTTATTAGTGAACTTTCGCATTAACATTAGGCCTTCGGTGCCGTTTGAAATAGAATTGTAAAAACAGAATTTTTGAGTATTTATTGTCATAATTTGAGATATTAGAAGCTAATTTTGCATTGAAAATCTAAAGGAACCCACACAAAAAAAGATAAGCTCAGTAGTCCCTTTACCTGGCGTGACGAAACAAAGTGTTCGTTCAAAAGTTATGCTTAAATATGAAGGAAGATTAAGTAAAATGATAGATTGATCTAAATGGAGACTAGATAGAATAATCGCTGAAATCATATCACTTTGCGCTTTGTTCTTCAAAGGTACGCAGGTCCATTAAATTTTGATGGGTTTTCCAACGTCACGTGGTTCAAATTTAAATTACTTTTATGTGCGACTGTACATTTCCCTTTTAAAGAGAACTAATGGTGGCCGAATTGCAGCAGTACTGTACTTGAAGTTATCTTGCACTCGTACTCTAGCCAATTGACGAACAAGTAAAATACAATTACATGCAAACCGTTCCTTGCAATTGTTTTAAGTGATCATTTTACTGATGCACCGCTTGTGGAAAATGGATTACTTACATCGTGCTGGTTGGTATAAAGTGTTAGTTGAACTCAGAAGTGACCCTCATGACAAAGAAACAGTTGTTTAGAACTGAAGTTTGTTTAGAACTGAAGAACTGAAGTTCACTGAAACTTGAAATGAGTTTATCAACGGAATATTAGAAAACGTAAACTCAAATTAAAGGAAGAATCTTCCCCTAGCAAACTTTTGAAACGTTTAACTAAATTATTTAAAAATTGCATGGGAAATTAGTGCCAAGGAATGCTTTAGTTGGATTTTTTGTGATGTGATATTTATTTAAGCTTGAAGAGATTTTTAGTTTAAAAATGATGGAGTATATGATTTGTGATGGGATACGTCATCCAATTTACCGATGAAAACCGTATGTAAATGACTTGAAAGAAAAATGTACATTCGTAATATAATTCAGGCTTTTGAGTGGTCTCAACTATGATCATTACGTTTCCATTTAAAATGGTCATGATTCTTGAATACCTGCTTCAAAGTTAGTACAAAACAGTCTTGAAGTAAGTCTGAAGTCACCATTTCACGCAGAAACATCTCAACCTCCGATAAAAATTAAATAAATTAGAAACTTAGCCTTGGCTTGCAAGAAAACTCACTATGCTTTCCGAGAATCATTCATTTCGCCAAATTTTGAGTGTGATCAAGTGTGCAAAAAATATTCACCCACCAACCCCACATACCATCAGTAAGCATTACAAATTGAGCCAATTGTCAGACCAGACGATGCCTTTGTGCGACCTTCTTTGCGATATAGTCTGAGTAACTGAAGCGCTAGCACACCCATGTTACTACAATTACTAGTAATACTACTACTTCTTCTACGACTACTACCAGACGATGCTTTGAACTAGCAATAAGTAACAAACACCTCTGATAAACGTCTGCGGAGTGGACACCTCGTGTCCGCCCGTGGCGCCAGGGTTGGTGCTGGGGTACGGCAGACCTGCCCGAAGAATTGCGTCCGGAATGAAACTTCACATGGGAAGATTTGATTCTCCCGTGCACTTTCTTTTTATTGAATCCATCTTTACTTACTTATTTTTGCTTCCGCATTTGATCCCCCCGGATACTCCCTCCCTCCACAGGGGATCAATTTAAGTAATACTAACGTTTGAACAGGGGACGTTTCGGAATATTTTCTCCGTCATTATGCAAAGTCGGTTGTTATAATCTTTGCTATTGGCTCACGACTCCGTGCCTTCACAACCGCCAATGAATAACACAATGAGTTGGTGGCACGAGAGGGACCTAAAATAGGCTTCAGATAACAAATTTACAACTTATTTATTAAATATATGACGTTGCAAAAAAAGCGTATAATAAAGAAAGCCTATTCATTCTCTTTAACGAGTCGAAATAATGAAGGGTTTAAAACGGAATTGAGAGGATTATTCCTATCAGCGAAATGCATCCTCCAAGTTTCGCAATGGGCTCAATTACCTTGCACAGACTGAAGTGATATCTGTGTCTCAACTGCAAACTTTTCCATCATTACATGAGACAATATCTAAGGCCACAGGTATTGCTCGACATCTGAGTAAAACTATTTATACCTTATAATCAACAACTACCTTCAGCAGCAATGAAGCACATTTTTTTCGATTTGAAACCTGTTGTAGGAGAATAACAGAACAGTACAATGCAATGCAAAACAAAATACTGTACATCAGTGCAATCACTCCGTTATTTCGACTATGTATAATGGAATGTTTAGAACTGACTTTCTTTGGTGAAGTTTACTCTGTCAGATAAAACTCACAATACTCAAAGGATCTTACAATCATAGTTTCATGATCATACTTATACCTGTAGTTGTGCATAAAGCTCACGAAACGAGCATGCATCACCCAGTCTAACTTTTCCGCCGGAGCATGCATATTTTTCGCCGCCCAAGCGATTTAATTACATGGGTGGTGAAAAACATCCATGCAGGCGGCGAAAAAGTTAGACTGGGTATTTACAAAATCATGTCATGAAAATCTATACTTCCCGGAAGAACTTAAGAATTGGTAGGAAAATGCTAAATCCTATTACGAAAGACTCGTTTGTCAATCAAAAATAAAAACATTTTTCATTAGGTATCGGACAAATTTAAATTAAAATACTGAACAGTTGTTCACTTACCGGCATGCGATTGGCTGATTATAGTCTAGCTTTAGATTGGCTGATCGAGTTTGCTCGACTCTAATAACTTTGACGCTCGGAATGTGTGGAAAAATGTTGGTATGTTCTTTCTTTTTTATCCACCTAATGTAATGCTTCGATCAGTAGACTTGTTTATGAAAACACTCAATGAAGCGGTGACCCGACCTGAGGATTGCTATGCTGGTGTTGGTGATGCCAAATTTGAAATTCGCTGCATCATGCATAGAGTATATAAGAATCAGGCTTTAATGTTTAGAAGAGCGTCAAAGAAATGATGCTGTTGAAGTTGAAGGCGAAGACGAGAGGAATCAGTCAACGAAAAGATTTTCACAGATTTAGAAATTAATTCGAAGAGGATTATTGAGAAAACGAAAAAGAGAAAAAAACAGAACGAAAATGATTTAAAGGCTTTTCAGAGACAGTTTTAATTTTGTTACCTTGAGGAAAATGTTGATTTTGAGGGAAGAAGCCCCCGTGGCTGGGAGGGAAGAACCCTCCAGACTGCGGGAAAAATCCGCCGTGGTTCTGAGGAAAGCGGCCGTGGTTGTGGGCGTGTCCTTGAAAGCGTGCGAAGTTAACTGGAACAAACATTCAAGTTTTTACCCTATGCAGAATTTTCGCAATAACTAACGCATCTCTGAGTTTTTATCTCTTGACAAACGCCTGAGCCAAATTAATTTTTTAATCGCTATAGAACAATTTTCTAACTGCTAGTGCTTACTTTCTAGGTATATTGTCTATTCAAGGTATCTATGTCTCTTATTAACTCAGGTCAAAATTATCGGTTGTATAAACACTACAACTCTATAACTCTGAGGCCGTCTATATTTTCTTACCCTCCTACAACATGGCAACTCTATCACAATGTGTAGTAATGTGCAACTCAGACTCAGCTCTACGGGATCACTCAATGTGAGCTAAAACCTCCATCATCATTTCATTATTACAACGCTCTAACTTTTTTGTGATGTAATTCGTTGCATCATGAAAACCTGGATACTAAGACACTCTATTTAGATTACCTTCATCTCAAACTGAACCGGCAGTGTTTTGACCGGAATGTGCGGCAACTTCACCTGTTATCAGCCAACAATCACTGTGCTGGTACAAAAATTAAATTTTCAAAATTAAACCAAGGCTTCACTCCACAAAGTGAAATTCTGGAGACAAACTAAACGCTCAAATCAATCTTTATGGATGCTATATTTGCAGAGAATGTTTCATTTTGCTAGTCAACCTCTCTAGTAATAGAATATTTTCTTTTAATTGGAAAGTAAGCTTTCCAACGAATCGAAACATGTTCAAAAATGAAAATCATAGCTAGCACTTCCAGCGTCTGCTGTCGTAGCTCTTGCATTACAGTGAAGTGGTCAACTGGGAGGGAACTCTATAGAAACGAGGTGTCCTCCACTAGTAGAAGTTCCATAGGTCATACGAAATACCAATGTACGGTGGTACTGTCGAGTGTGTGAGCTTTCGAGCACCTGGAAGCATCACTGAAACACAAAACGCATTAATTTAAGTATTGATGATAGAGACTCTTAAGAGAGAACAACCAACTTCGAACCCTGTGACGTACATTGGCATCGCAGAAACACAAAGCGCACAAATCCAAGTTTTGATGATTGAGAACAACGAATTTCAAACCCTGTGACGTACACTGCCGCTTGACGCGGGACGAAGATGTCTCCTGTCTGTCGTCGTAAGTTGCGTCGTCAGCGACGGCGGCCGCCACCGCCACAGTTAGGCTGTACCACAGCAGCAACATCGCACTCTGCAATCAAGGTTTGCAACAATTCATTTCAAATTTTACACAGTGAATTTCGGATAGACCCCCAAAGTACGAGGCTTGGTTATATTTGCGTTTGTGAAGATTAAAACTTGCATTGCTACGAAATCATATTTTCAGTAGCAGGGAAGAAGAATTTTGTGTTCAAAAATATTTTGAAAAGCTTATTGCCTCTTGCTAGGCCAAATGAATGTTTGGAAAAGGAACGTAATTTCAAACCTCATCGATCAAAAACATTTTTTGATGTACTATATAAATTTCACGCTTTCAAAACTGTTGCATTCATAAAAGTTGTCCCTCAGTGCTTTCAATGTATTTTTAAAATGGCAAGAAAGTTTCCTATGTCACAAAAATATGCTCTTATAAAGATGTAAATACATCAATTCCTTTCTACGCGAATTTTGCTAGAAAACGTGACAACACAGCATTTTGGGATTTTTGTAAACTTCTTGCAGATTGTAAATTAAAATCTAACAAATTATTTCCATGGCAGAAAATTATCTCTGCCGCAAAAACTATCATATGCATGGGTGCTATCACTGAAAATATCTAATAGGCCGAAATTAGAAATTATTCCACCGTAAGTTTATAAATGGAACTATTTGACGAGTCAATAGCAGTAATTAAGGCTTCACCACGCAGCAGAAACGTAGTAATTTTTGATGGAAACGCGATTAAAAATCTTAAATGAGACGCGAAAGAAATATAATTCAACTCGAAGAATTTGGAAGCTTCTCTTATATAAAAATTTTCTCAATGCAATTGTGTACTCTCAAACAAACTTTATTCTAAGAAAAACAGTTAGTTTCCCTTTAGGCCTTAGATAAATTGTGAATACTCTCAGTATATACATATAAATTTTTGATATGGGTGTACAGAATTTATTCCAACTTAGAAAGTTCAACATATTTTCAAGATGATTGCAGACCTTGAATGAAATTTTGCATGAAATAACATGGAAAACATTGTTTAAAAAAAAGAGTTTCCAGAGAAGCATAAGGATATTCATGCCCTGACAGCGTAAAACTTTGCAAACAAAATTAATGCCGAGAAATTGAAACGACAAACCCGTCCAACTGATCGATAAAACTTGTAGCTCGAGTATGAAGAACGCGTGTACGCATATACTCTGAAGAGAATTCCTAACTTGATACCCATGTATTTCTACACATTGAGTAAAAAAATTCACGAGATAAGTGTGGCATAATTTTCTATCGTGAGGACTCTTCTAAAGTGCAGCATGTTTTCTACCACAACAAATGAATCATGATCACTAGGCCTAGCGAATTACGCCAGAGCTCAAGCACAAACACCTGGTGATGTCATTCACAAGCTTGGTTCGTGGGTCACAATTGTGCCCAAGCTTTAAATTTCTCCAAGTCTTAGCGGATCGATTTGCCCTTCCAACATTTTAAAATATCCACATTTTTTGCAGACTATCTTTAGCTAAGCGTCGACGCTCCAGCCGAACTCATCCCCCGATAGTGCCCATCTATTCGTGCATTTGCCCTCAATTTTGTGGCTTGATGGACCCTGAAATTTGCAGCCGAAGAAGCCTATATTGGGACGGTATTTCAGTCACGTCTAGACGAGGTGTGGGTGCCACACAGCCTCCATAGGCTCAGATGAGGCGGTGAGGCTGGCATGACAAGTTCTCTGCACTCCGACGAGCTCAAAAAGCGAGTATATGAGAGAGAGAAGAGACATGGTTGGCTAACTTCATGCTCTTTTAATGAGCGCTAATTATACCTTCTCTTCGCTCTCTGAAGTTCGCCGCAGTCTTTTATCGTCGTAGGTTGAGTCAGAACTAGGTTTATTCGTTCAAGTATATCCCCATATGTAAATTTTTCGTCGATGTTTCACTATTACATGTGAGACATTACCATGGTCAGTATTAAAGATCACTCCTCAAAAAAATACTGAAAAATGGAAAAGTACTCTCCGAGTATTTTTATTTCATTTCTAGATGCTGTTTTAAGTTTGTACATGAAAAATACTCTTCTGTAAATTTTAACACGGCATAAGTTCTCATTCATATTTTCATTCAACTACAAAATTCGGACAATGTCAGCTATAAAAACTATTAAAAATTCTACGAAGTATTCTCGGGAAAAGAAAAAGTGTTTCAATCAAACTATGCGGAGTTGCAGCTAACAGAAAAAGTATACCAAATTAAAGTACACCAAGATGCTAACGAAGAGAAAGAATAGCAGCTCATCTATGCATATTCGAAAATGCGTTAATGAACTAATTAATTACGAAGAGTCAAGAATTGCTTACCGTTTGTCAACAAAATTCATTAGGAAATTATGAATCGTTTTCCTTATCTCAGGTATTTTGCAAATTTTTGAAGCTTTATCAGTCCCTAATTTTTCACTACCTGGCCTACAGAAAAACATGTGGGGAAAGTACTTGTTCAATTGAATCGAAATCTGCTGGTAAAGCGTGGAGCTGAGCGATGAATTTACTCGATCCTCATGGCCACTGTACATGGGTATCTGCCACTGTACATGGGTATCTGCCACTGTACATGGCCACTGTACATGGTTATCTGCCACTGTACATGGCCACTGTACATGGTTATCTGCCACTGTACATGGCCACTGTACATGGGTATCTAGGCGCTCACAATGTTTTTGTTGAATTAGTTTCTACTGATTTTGTTGCACCATGAAGGATAAAAGAGAATCATTGAGCATAGGATATGGATCTGGACAATGGTATTTATACATAATACAACATAGAATTTGGAAAACTTTAACTGAAAAGTCTGTTGCTTGCAGTGTTTACTGAATTAGTAGATAATTAGATCTAATACCTAATGTCAGACTGCGGAGGCAAGCGTGTAGATCTTTGAAGATTTGAAAGCCAAGCCTTGGCTGACTTGGGAAGGCACAAAACTCAAGAGACTAGCGAAGGAAAGATACGGGTAAGCCTTGGCTATCATTAAAAATATTATTAATAAAAATTTAATTCTACAAAACTCAAGATAACCCCCAAAATATTGTGGGTTTTTTAAACCCATTAATTCTACTAACTATGAAGAGTTCCTGCAAAATTGTCAGGATACTTTCATCGTTTCAATAATAACGTCTATTTTATACATCATTTATGTGTTCATTGTACCATTGGCTTTTACAGCACAGTCTCACTTAGACCATCATATTCGTAGGCTTGATTTCGCATCACTCACAACAGATAGGTTTACTTTCTACAGTGAAAAAAACTTTCTCTTTTTTTCTAAGGGTACTTCGAGATGTCAAAAATGGTGTGGAACAAATAACATTTCAGTTTTGATGTACCTCTAACGTTTTCTTCATACGTTACTCCTGGAACATATTTTCTCTCATTATCATACTAATAGAACATTTTCTCGATGTTCATAGTTACAACGGTGAGAACTATCAATCGCCAAGTGTTTCGAGTGGCGACCCAGAACGCGTGTATTCTGGTAAATTTCGTGAAACCGGTTCAGGAGGTACAGGCTGACGAGCTTCGCGTCTGAGATGTTTTTCTCTTTCCACGAAGCCAGTTTTTCGGTGCTTCTTGTATCCTGCAAACCGGAATGCTTTACTTACGAGTGAGTGGACCTCCATTTCTGCGCACTCCAATACTCGCAACGCGAAGGCTGCACAACGTACAACTTCACTCGCAATTCGTATTTTTAGTCCCGCGGCGAACATTTAGCCGTTTGCATAAAAAAGGATTTAAAAAAATTTCGTTGCTTTTCGAACAGTTGAACATTTGTTGAACGTAACTTGATTTGATTCTGTTTCACATTGTTGAAATAAAAGCTGCGTGGGCACATAGAAATATTAAATCCATTTGTCTGTATAACTGAAGCTTCCCAGTCTAACTTTTTCGCCGGAGAATGCATGTTTTTCACGGCCTAAGCGATTTAATTACTTGGGCAGCGAAAAACATGCATGCTCCGGCGCAAAATTGAGATCGGATTTGGTTTGAGAACATTCGAAAACAATGTTCTTAAAATTTTATCCGAGAAAATACAATTTCTTCATTGTGAAAGAGTTTGAATAGGTATGAATACTGTAAAAATATGGCCAATGAAACTGACTAAGGTATGAATACTGTTAAAATATGGCTAATCAATTTTGACACCTAGCGTGAGAATGAATTAAAGTGTAAAATTTAAAAGCATTTCAGCAAACTGTGTTTCACATTTGTTCTCAAGGAGTTTAATCATCTTTATTTACTACGTCTTCAGAGTGAGAAAGAAAGTTGGCTACCGAGTAGCGTGGAGGAGAACGCGCAAACTGATGCTAGGGAAACCGTTAGGGAAATTCTGCTTCGTTAATATCAACAAGCTTAAGCTGTAGATTAACTTCTGAGAATTAAAGAATTACGTTCAAATTATTGAAGCCTTAAGACATAACACTGAAGACATTGCTTACTATAAGATACAAAGGAAGATGTACTTGTAGTAAATTATTCTAACTACTTATCATCTTTTCTCTAATTCCATTTGTTTTAAAAGTAAAATTAGATCATTTGCGTTAGTCGCAACAATTTTCATCGGTTCTGTGTGGCAGTTAAATTTAGTTTTTGAAAAACATAAGTCTTCCTAGAAGGGGAAATGAAATCTCTTGTCCTGCAGCCTTCATATTGTTTTTGTTTTGCAGGGCATGTGAATTTCAGGGACTCATGTTGAACAAGTTCTCGCGTGAAAGTCAGCTTTGACGCGGGACCATGAACATTTCGTTAGACTGGCCTCCCTCCCGAAGGGTTATGAGCCAAGGTTCTTGTAGTATTTCCTACGCAAAGGCCAAGGTCGGCTAATGTGAACAGCAAAAAGAGTCACATGCGCAACTCATCAGTCGCCATTCAGGCCTCAACTCTCTCCGCATTTTCGTAGACAACAAATTCAAATGAAAAACAGCGCGTTCAAGTTAAAACAAAATGATCCAGTAGACAAAATTGGGGTTTGTTTGTTTGCGTTCGAAATACCCCGTTTAGACATTCACAACGAGGACACATCGAGTGTAGAATATGCCCGGGATGATGAGATAATTTACACGTGCATAGAAAACCGAAGGACCAAAGAGAGAGAAGACTCTACAGACTGCGCAGACTTTTGAACGGTAGAAAATCGAATAAAAGAAGAACAAGCAATGAAGTGACCCAGATTGTGAATGACGACAAGATAATTCGAAACACTCTGACAGATTAAGTGGATGTGATACAGAGCACGCCTGAGCTCAAAGTGCAAGAGTATGGTAATTAAGGGCTGTCAGCCATGCAGGCTTTATTTATTTTGTCACTAATAGGATAGGGTTCTCATAACCTAAAATGAAATTCTCAGCCTTGCATACATTCTAAATAGAGAGTAGGGTCTGTCTTGAAGCTCGTGTTTTAGATGTGATTGTAACAAATTTAAATTTTCTTCAATCACTAGCTCTGCCGAAATAGCACAATGCAATTAAAAATATGAGCTCTCACATAACGAGGTGGCCAAAAATACTTAAAATAAGCTAAATACGTCTCTGTTATTTAGCGTCCGAAGCCGTAATGCGCTGTTTCGGCACCTTTCGTGAGGCAGCATCATGGGATGCTATATAGGTTCTTTATGGTAAAAAAAGCCAAATTTGGCCTTCTTAAAATAATCAAGGCCAGTCTAGGAACGATGGTTTCACTAATACCAATTTAGATCCGGGAGGCATCGGTTTCACGCGACACAAGTCGAAAAAAAGTCGCTGATAACAGCAGCGATTCACCAATAACTTTCAGCTACAAGTCATTTGGACTTAAAAAGAGGCATTCCATGGTTCAACCTTATGATTTGCAACCATATTTTTACAATCACTCGTTGTTCATTTACACTTTAATGAAGTATATTAGTGGTCAAGTAATTTTCATACATCAACGATGAAATCGCAGAACGTACTGGACATTGTTTCAGGACGTCATTTCTTTCGCGTGAGCGAGACGTTTGGATAACGCAAATAATAAATACGAGCAGTTATTCCACCCCAACCCCGTAGGCAAATGAATTAAAACGAAGGATTTGTTTGCAACGTTTACTGTTAAAGTAAAAAGAAACTTTCCTTCTACTACTGAGATGGGCATTTTTTAGGTTTTATGCTTTCCTTCGCTAGTCTCTTGAGTTTTATGGTTTCCTTCGCTAGTCTCTTGAGTTTTATGCTTTCCTTCGCTAGTCTCTTGAGTTTAATGCCTTCTAAAAGTTAGCCAAGGCTTGGCTTTCAAATCTTCGAAGATCTACACACTTGTCTACGCAGTCAGACATTAGATATTAGATCTTACGATTTTGATGAGTATTATGCATACGCGGAATTGCTTTCGTAAAAGCAGCGTCTGAATTGGATTCTTCTTCTTTTGTAATTATTAACCTCTTCGAATTCTAACGGCTGTTTCGAATATTTCAAAACCTTCATTTGCAAATATTAACAGGTTACGTCTGTTGCATTCTTGTGGAGTACTTTCATAGTTTATATGAAGCTTCACTTCAGCTTTCTTGAGCGGCCCATAGACGATCAATTTTATTGTCAATAAAATTGACGATGATGAATATTGACAATTAAATTGATCGTTTGTGGGCTTGATTGACGACCGTCAATAAATTGACTTTGTGGGCAACAAAAAATCTCATCAACATATTGAGTCAATGATATTGACAATTAAATTGATCGCCCATGGGGCGCTCTATAGTTGAATATAATTTAGTTCCTTTTAAAACAAATTAAAGTGCATGAATGAACACGTAAAAAGTCACCGCAATAAATTAGACGTATCGGGTATCAACTCGTCTTCCACTCCCTCTCTCCATCTTTTTATTGAACCTACTTATGTTATGTCTGAAGATGGTCCGATACCCGAAACGTTCTATTTTATTACAATGATCTTACTCTGACAGATTCATTCCTGCCCTGTTATGCAGTTGCTTTCAGTATCTTTAGCTTTATAGTACAGGCGTCCCAGCGAATTTTGTATTGCTGACTAGAGTTGGAATAGGTAAAAAAATCGGCGCTTGCAATATTAACGCTGGATTTGCTTTGATTTATTGAGTAACTTCAGACATAATTGTACATCATGTTTTACATTGCCGTTTGAAAAAAAACGCCATTTGAAGCCACCATTCCACACAAGCGATTTAGACTATGACCATAAGAGGCCAATCCATTGCGCTAAGTAAACTTGATTTAAAATTAGCTGGAAATATGAACGACGGAGAAATGTGTGTAACCGTAGCTGCCTTGGCTGATCTTCATTCTGTTTGCCCGCGTGGGGCATCCCAAACTATCTATATCAAGGTTTCAGTCGTACAATATAGCACACTTCAAACATACATTACTTTTTTTTACTCGTGGTCAAGGAACAACACACACACCACTCACATCTTTTTCACCGCGGCTGGAGAAATAAAGATATCGTAGTGAATTCAGAATTGCTTATTAATTCACCTCTGCACCAACCACAACTCTTTCTCCCGTCCCATTGGGCACTGACGAGCGTGACGCCGTAAGTACAGAATAAACTTCTGATTATGCACTAAAATCTTGAAGCATACTCAAAATTTTCAAATCTATTGTCTACATCCATCAACTAGTCTATAGTTGAAATTTATTTAATTATCAGCTGATCTAATGCAGCAATGAAAAAACGATGGCGATGATACGTGTTACCGAGTAATAGTATTAATTAAAAATCAAATTCAAATTCCCAAATGCCTACCTAACGATGGCTCCTAAATTAACAAAGTTTTTGAGCATTTAGTTCTCATCTACGCGTAAAAACTGCTGTGAAAGAGATCAGATAGCCTACAACTACTGTGAAATTCATTCAACTCCCTCATGAGGAAAAGTGGCAAAAATCAGAACATACCAAGAAAGATTTCTTGGTTGGCAACACCGACTGGGATTTTGGTCCATCTAAGAACTGGAAACTACTCACTTCTCAGTGCACAGCCCGCGCCATGTCGTTTGTCTCCAGGCGCCCAACTTGTCGTACCATCCGCTCCCTCAGAGAACTACTCTTTATGGGGTCCAATTATGCGTGGAAAAACGGGTGCTCACAAATGTACAAAATGAGAAATGTTAGAATAATGTAGCTAGTTACAATCAACAGGTGAGTTTTTCTAGGGTGATGACATGAGGGTTGATCAGTAAAGTACTTTCGTTACAAAAAAATAAATTCAACATGAGCAAGGTTACTCTGTAGCAGAATTGATTTGATTTTCAACAGAGTTTTCTGTGTCATTTTAAGTTTATTCGAAAACTTTCTTAATTTACCCCCGATTTAGCATGCAGAAGTCTCAATTTTTTCCTTTATGGTACAGGAGAGAGAGAGCACGATCAAGCTGCAGAAGAGCGAACACTGCACGATTCGTATACGAAGTGTCATAAGAAGACACTTGACTTGAAAAATCTTAAGAAATTTATTTTCCACTTGCAAGCCTGAGGAGGTTGGTGTAAATCTTTACCAATCATTGCATGTCCCCTTGACTTTAACTGACTTGTGTCATTCAATTCAATTGTTTTACACTTTGAATTGTGTAAATGTTTCTCCTGATAGTTTTTCATTTAGATTCTAACACATAATTTTCTAATCCGTAAAGATTTCAGACTCGTTTAGAGCTCATACTTTTTCCGAAACTGTTCGTTTGCGTATGAAAAACCAATTCTAGAACCAAAGAGGCTCGTATTGAAATTTATCTCCTGAACGATCATACGAACTTTCGTTTCAGACGTATTCCTAACACGGAGAAAACTCGCAATTTTTATTTTCTAAGACGCCAACATCTAGAGGCTTATCGTCACCCTACATTGCAAATATATTACATTGAAGGTTATTGTTCATTTATTTATTAATCAGTCAATCATTACATTCATTGCGAGTGACAACACTCTTTTGTAATTCGTGGTACAGGCTCCCAGCCACTCAACTTTTCCCCGTATAAATCATTAGTACAGGAAAATGCAACCATAAGAAGCAAGATGAATAATTAGAGAATTAAGTGCTGTCGTCATCACTCGCAAGTAGACGGAACAATCGTACGTGCGTCTGCAGAGGACTTCTCGGAAATGCGCTGCCGACGCTGTGTGTGCTTTCCGCTTCGTCCTCTTCATGGAGTCTGGCAGAATGTTTGCCTTCGTCTAGCTTTTGTCAACTCTCACTTGGGCACAAGCTTTCAAAGATTCACGTCGTCTTAGCGGTGCAACTGGTAACGTGAGTTCTTTCGAGTTTACTTGACTGCGATATTTGCCTACAGCACGTCGCTCAGATAAGTCGTCTTAGATCTTATGCCTGTCAGCTGCATTACTTCGCCTGAAAATTAGGCTCCCATTGCAGTGCAAGAAATATGAGCTCCGTCTCCGCATCACATCGAATTTGCAGTCATACTTATTTAGAAATTAAACGAATTTGTCATCCATAATTTACTTTTAATTTTAAAGTATTTATCTTTACATCATTTTCTATTCTATAATGTTGAAAAGTGTTCATAAAAATTTTGATCTTAGTACATGGAAGCGCTTAAAATTAGCAACAAATAAAAAACTAGGTAGTAAATATTCGACCTAAAAAAAATTATAAACATAACTTATACTTATTGCTTTGAACATCTATGAGAACATGATTTAGAAATGCGTCTAGCAATATTTAAGACGTGAAAGAGAAGAAAGACGCATCTCACAGCAGGATGGATCTCAAAATAAGATTCACTTTGCTGTATTTCTGTAGGCTGGCTGATTCACACGAATAAAAGGAAAACACGAAAATAAATAACCTCAAGTGAAATTTCCATCCCGTTCCTCCTCACCACGTGCTTCTAAGAAAAAAATACTGTCTCTTAAAAATAATCTTCAATATTAAAATACGTGCGGTTAAAATAAATGAATTGAAGAAGATATTAGGGGATATCTCCGTGATTACACTTTCACTCAAGGGTATGGAATCAAAAACCGCTTATTTGTTCGTTTGAATTCGCAGTGTCGTGAGGTTCAAATTCTGAACCGAAGCCTAACAGCAACTTCTGCATGCATGTCCGCCCTCATTTATTGACGCGTACCCATTGAGTCACCGATGGAGGCTGGGGTTCTAACTGGTTCCCTTCAAAATCCTGATCGCAGTCTTCCGCTTGAGCTCTCAAGTACATTGCTTAAATGGGTCATTGCAGGGCGCCCATAATTAATAGGAGAATTAATACATCTACATATATACATCTATTTCTATTGATGTTGATTAAAGTGTAGTTCTATCTACGGGAATAACCCAGCTTATTTCAAATTTCTGGGACGAACTCATGTTTTTGAGGTTTGCGTAACAAAGAAAACTCAAGTTAATGTAAATGTAAATCTGTCATTTGTAGGGATTGTATGCCGCAGCTCGTGGGCTTTCCTGCTTTGTGTGAGGCACTTGAATTACAATTTGTCTACAACACAACACGCAAGTGACCTTTTCTCTACGACTTTCCTCGGTGTCCGCAGTTGCCTAAATGAACTGTCCGTCCAAAAAATACAAATGAATGAACATGCATTAGTCAAGTGAAGGAAATTTTATTGAACTATTTATAAAGAATAGAATAAAATAGAATATAATTTAGAATTATTGAATAAACTCATTTGGAATAAAATTATGTAGAATGAAATAATATTGATTGAAATTATGTTATATAAAATTATATGGAGTGAAATTATTCTAACGTGTATTCACGGAGGTAATTTCAGCACCGACGTACGTAGCGAAGTGAGCACAGGAAGTACAGACGACGGCAGGGTTTCCCCATCACATGCGTCGCTGCAACGCCTTATTCTCCACTTCCTGCCTCGTCAGCCTTCTCCTCACGTAAAATTTGAAGGCCCAGTGAAACTGAACTGCTGCTATAGATCCACTGGTGCATTTGCAGTGTGTAGGCCCGTCGATAGTTCAGATTTATTTCAATCCCATTCCGGAATGCTACTTGTTAGTTGTAATGAAGTCATTATGAACTCTTTGAACGAGCTTGTACCCATATTGTGTACTGGCGTAAACCATTTTGAGAAAAACTTAAAATTTTATATCAAGGCAAATTGTATCGTATTAGTTATTATGTATTTATTAAATCTTTCTTTAATCAAAAATAAATGCTCCTAAAAATAACACGGGTCTTCGATTCTTGTCGTTGTATCATAGATTAGCAAATATACAAGGAAAGTATCTCAAAAGCAAAATTTACCTCCCGTTCATCGAACACATAAAGTCAATAGGTAATTTCAATCGATTCCTTATCTTCATTATACCATATGTTCAAATGTTCTGCCTTGAACTAGCTATCAATGTTCAGGTGATTTCTTCATAACTTCTGGAAGGTTTCGGAATATAATTTCCCTCATTACTACGTTTCTCTTTCTAAAGTAATTTTTTCGTAAAATTAACCTCCGTACATGAACGTAAAAAGCAACTAACACTATCTAGCTCAGGAGTTCTCTAATCTTTTTGATTTATATTTTGTATCCCTATCGTTCAGAATGTCATCTTGTTTTTCAAAAAATGTCGACCTCAAAATTTGCAAATGATGCAGAATGTTTTAGGCTTTCCCATAACAGCCCATTGCCATCGTGTGCGAATAGATTAGTTTTGGTTTTGCAGGTGAGGTTAGCATAGATTAGTTTTACTGTTACACTTCATTTCACCGGTCCTGAAGCCAGTGCTCCAATATTTGGACTCCATTCCCCCAGCCCCTCACCCCGATACCCTGGAATCATTCGAAATGAAAAGACACCTTTATTTAAAGTTAACTGAAAAAAGATACGTAGGTCGGAGACCTTCTCTGTTGCTGCTGAGCGCTACTGATCGAACTGATATAATCAACCCCTCGGGATAAACCGATCAGCATGCAGTAGACCTGCGTGACTTGCAATCACGCTGGTTCACCGACTACATAGAATATCTTTATGACATCAGCCTTTCCAAGTCCGTTGAGTTGACATCAGTCTTGTAGGTACAGATTATGGCAACTAGAAAGAGCCAATCACTTTCCTCGATTTTACAAACAGAGTTATTGTCAAGTGTTTTAATGCTAGCATCGTATTTGAGAAAACGGAAATTTCTGAAGGATTAATTCAATTTTAATTTGCTTTTTCCCGTAACGCTGCTAGTGTTTTTACCTGAGACTTACATTCTGCGTTTATCATGCAACGAACTCCAGGGTAGGAGAGCTGGCGTACCCGCAAATGTTTCAATGTAGAATTTTTTTTGAAGATTTTTTTTTCCAATTTAGCCACTTCTTAAAATGTCTGAGTTTGTATGACTATATAGTCACCCTGTAAGCTCATTTAAATGCAAATTTTCCTTTTATTTTAATAGTAGTTCGCATTGAGACAGTGGAAGTGAAAAATAGTACAATTTCCATCGTGGCTTTATTTCCACCGCATTTACCGAAAAACTTTACTTCTCTTCTAGCATTTTAAGATTTTGTGACTTTTCATTTGAAGCTGAAACTGATTCGTGAGAGATTAGATCGAGCCATGTGAACCGACGTCAGAAACCATTCATTCATTTTAATTTCAATGAGCGCTGCATAGATACTGAGTGTCCGAGGACTGGAAATAGTTACGTTTGTGCGATAAAGAAAATTTATTTCTTCGTTAGTGATCAATCAAAAGCCATTTTATGAGCAACGCTGCCTGCATCCTCCTGCTAATTAAAATAAAGTGCAGTTCGCCTTACGTGGGCGTGCGCACTTTGAGAGTCCTCTCTGATGTTTCACGCACCGAGGAGATCGCAGTGACTTCTTTATTCGGAAGTCCTAGTTTAGAATTTTTCTAATGAAATTTTACCTCACGGAATCAGGGAGCCGGGGCGCTTTTCACAACCACTTAATCGCGTGCTTTATGCCAATCCACGAAAGAAAGATACACTGTGGGCAGAATGTTGTAGTCCCAGTTATGCAGGACTATTAAAATTGTCACAACTGATTCTCTCAAGCCGGATACTCAACATACAAAAACCCGACTTCAGAAGTTTTTAGTGAAACACATTTTGTTGTTATTGTCACTTTAGTAGCGATTGAAATATACCCAACCGCTTGGAATTTCGTAATCAGCCGAGGTTAGAAAAATGTTAATTTCTTAGAGTTACACTATCAGTCTCCCCTCAATCATTTCCCACTGCTTGGAATTATTTATTATTTACTTATGAAATAAAACCATTTTGGTCCGCAGTGATCTTCCTAGATCCCGAAAAGAAATTGATTACTTAGCCTTAAAAAAAACAAAACGGGTTTGAAAATAGCGTTACCAAGAGAATACTTTAATTAAACAATTTCAGCGCAGATGAGCCCGCCAGGAGTTGCATCACAGACACCGTTACAAGCTTGCATCAAAAGTATTTTTCATATTAGTTGTATTGCAGTGTTTTTATGATTACTTTTCAAAAACATGCCAGAGGTGCAGATATGCAAGACAAAACAGCGTAAAAATGATATGTTCCTTAAATGTATTTACGAAAGCACAATATCTCAGGCGACATTCGAAATCGAGCATCATTCTTCACCGGCAGCCGTAACTGGGGTTTAGCTCTGATTTGGCTTGATCGTTTCAGAAAAAACCTTCATTCCATTCGTTGGTGAAATGAAATTTTTCCTGATTATGTTAGACTAGCATACGGCTGAAAATAGAACATGACAATAGGAAAAACCTAGGGGGCTTCTTTTCGTGCTTCTGCCCCAGTCTCATGACATCACGTCCAAGAACTAGATTAGAAGTAGAAGAGAACACACTATGTATTCAAGGTTATCAATTTTCGCGCACAGCATTAGTATTCTCATGTTAACACAGGACACCGGCCGTTTCATAAACGTGTAGTCTCATAATTTGGTATTATTCTCGCATTCTCAGTGATGTTACACACAATATGTTCTTTTCTTTTGTAGTATGTTCTGGTTGAGCGCATTGTAAAGGAAAAAATCCAAATGGGCGCTGCAATAGGCTAGTAAATTAAACAGTGACGTTTTTGCTCCTTTGAATCTTTTAGGAATTCCAGTCAACCCTCGATTTAGCTCTTTTAAAAATAGGGAATTTCTCATCTAGCACTGGCCAAATTGAAGTTCGAAGATTGCTGGATCTTCCTTCGGTGTGTGCCGTAAGTACTAATAGACAGTTACTGCCTCTTCGAACTTCATTACTCTGTTCTTTAAGCATGTCGTTATCGATTTTATTTCAGTTTTTTTACAGAAATTCGTGTTATCGAACGTCACTCGAATTTCAAACATGGTTCGAAACCAAAAATATTATCAGTGAAGTATCCCATTCATCCTTCACTTCTATCAAATACTGATGTCTTTTTTACACTTCAATGGCACCAAATCACAATCTATCTATTCTCTTACGAACTCAAAAACTGAAGTTTATCTTACCTGCAGAGGAGAGTGGAAGCTGAGGCACTTTCCGATAAGAGATCACTAAGCTCACCGGAGACAGAGCGTTGCGGGACCACCACAACACCTCGCTATCGCCCAACACCTCCGGTTGCGACGAGTGTTCCACAGCTGCAACCATTCTTGACTTCCTCCGTGCGAGGTTTTGCTCTACATTTTAAGCTCTTTTTTACTAACTTTTGGTCTGTAATGAAATATTTGCAGAAAAGTTACTCGCTTCTACTTTCAGAATCGTATAAGCCAGATTTTTCATTATGTTTAGAAAAGGATGAAGGTAGTTAGCCTGTTTAACTCAAACTAACTCATCTTCAGGAATCCGATACTATGCTGGTATTACATAATATCACAACAACTTAGGATAGAGCTGTACAATCTCAGTCTCAGCATTGGGATCGGCAGAATTCACGCATCTGAAGAAAGTGTCAACATTTTTAGAGCTAAATTGAAGTTAGAGCATCGGTCACATTTTTAGTGTGTGTAAATATTTTTAATTTTAAAGTAAATATTGTGCTAGAAAATGGTAGCGCTAGAGCGAGGATCCGGTGCACAGAGTGTTTGCTTTGGGCCCTGGGAGTAAATTTTGAAAATATAAACTTGACACTAATGGGATTTTTTCACGAATTCAGGAAAATTGGTCTCGAACTCTGCAAGATATTTCTAATGTACATGTGGCAAATAAAAGATGATATTATGTAGTGAGGGGGTGGGAGGTGAGTGAAAGAACACGTGAATGCGAGTGGAGGGGGCCTTAAAGGGAAGGTATTTGGGGAAATAAATGTAGCTGGAACATAATTTACAAGGTTCAATTAATTGAAGAATTTCATATTTCCATGCCTGCACCCGTTTGTACTTAACTCTCCGACTTTAGCACTTCCGAGTGTAGTATAGAACTTTATTAGTCATTGAGTCACGAAATAATTTTTTTCATTCATATCATCTGAAGGCAAGTCAGTGCGAATACATATTTGAATGTATAGGTCATTTTCAGCTACACAGATTACTATGCTTTCACACACACACACGCACACATTAAACTACGTACATTGAAATTAGTTGAATACCAATGTTAATTACTTAATGATTAGTTGAATATAGTGAAAAATTGAACTATTAGAATAAAATGAAATTAGCAGAACTAAATTTATATTGCAAAGGCAAAATCTGTCCAATATTTCGCGCCTCACATCAAATTAGAACTGCTCATTTTACAATTTTTCACCGCCATCAAATTGCAGTCACGGTAAGTTTTTATTTTTTAGAAAATTTTTTTTGACATGTATGCGCTATAATTACGTGCCTCACGAACCATGATTGGTTGATTTATACGTACATGTACGTGCATTTTAAAAATGCAATAAGTGTATTTCGAACAGGTGATGAGTCTCGTTGAAAAACGTAAGGTCTATCATTTGAAACTTAATCTATCCAAGGCTTAACAACCGTTTTTAGAACATCAATGCATCCAGTAACATTACTGAATGATCATTATTGACTGATCATCAATGATCGGAGTGCCATTATCTTTCTAATAAAAATTCTCCATAATTCTAAGTCTCTGGTTCTGTAATCAACTTCACGTGTTTCAGAACTTGCTGATTTCCAGCTTCAAAAATTTCACACAATACATAGGTCCCTTTCAAACCAGAGCTAATAAAGGATATTTTAGTGTTCGATTTCATGCACCAGGTAAGGGAGACGGAAAATTTTTGAAGCGTTGCTATTCCTGGACCTGCTGGGATTTGACTGCAAGCTCAACGTAGGATCTTTCAAGTCATTTAAGCAAAAATGGACTTCCTATGAGAGAATGACTTGAATGCCATTTCTGTTCTATTGATGACTGACTTCAGAAACTATTTCTTGCATCTGACGAAAATTTAATGTTGGAGGACAATAATTATTATCGCTGCTCACCACCATTCACATGCATTTTTAAGCGCATTTCTGTTCATTTTGAGATCCTGCTACCATTGCTTGCTTCCACATTTTTTGTGTTAGTTAGCAAACTTTTTACTTTTTTGGACGTGAAACTTTACGTACAATGGATAGTCGAGCTTACAGAGGATGGACAAGAAGCTGGGAACTGCCTTAAATATGTGAACGTTCGCGGGATGCAACATGTTCCCATGTTCCTATTTAACATACATACAACATGTTCCTATTTAACATGTTCCCAGCATGTAAGGCCATATGTGTACCAATGGGTAAATTACTCATTAACGTGTGGGTATAAATGATTGATATCTCATCTGTTTCGCAACCTGTTCAAAAATAACTGTCTCATACGAGGTAAAATGTTATCGTGTAATTGTATTTTCATATTTCTAACGAAGAATAAAAATGTATCCGAGCAGGAAAGTCGATTTTCCAATCTGCTACTTACAGTCTAACCAAAATGACCGTTATCAACCGTGGAAACGCGGTGAACCTGTTAAATGCCTCCATAACCATTTCTCTGTATAATAAGAGATGCCTGGATTGAGAGATCGGAGTCCTTGGTTGTGAGTGTTTGTCTCGGAACATGTTCACTAGATCGATTTCGGAATGATTTATTATCCAAAGACAATATAAATATTTTGAAAATTTTGGACTTGAAATAAGGCGTCATGGTTTACAGTTTCTGAAACAAGGATCAAACGAACCCGTAGCGTTTATCACTAAGGGAACCGAGGTTAGCGATGGCGGAACGATGGATTCTCGAGCTTCATTCACACGATGGATTCACGAGCTTCTGTGATTGAAATTGACCATGTGCGAACTTGCAAATTTGGGATGCACAACAAGTTATTCATCCTGATTTCATGCTTTTATCTACGCTATTAGTCTGATTAGTTCTTTGAACATGGAATCATAGAAACTTGTAAATTTATGATTGAACTACTAAGATAGAAAGTTTTCACTAGTTCCATTGAACGTCCGAAAAGCGTTCAATGGTTTGCATTGCGATGTTATTTATAGTAACAAGTTCAATGCATTAAAGATAAAAGTTCTTGTGAATCTTCTTGTGAGAAATCTTTCCAGACAATTAGCTAATGATTTAATACAGGAATACAGCCCTCTAAGAAAGCACTGAGAAAAAAACTAATGTTATTGCTCACCTTCGATCATTAGAATACTTCTATTTTATAATCAATGTCATGGTATCTCAATAAAATACCTCATACCTCATTGGTAAATGCTTTATTTTTTCACAACTAGCTCATCTGGATGATTTAAAGCGTCTTTGGAATTGTTGCCAGGCCAGAGCACGCCAGAGAGCGCCTTGTTTTCACTGCCCTCGCCTTGTTCGCACTTCCCTCATAAGTTCGCACGGCTTTCTACTCTACGGCATGTCCACGGCATTAGCTTTTCCGACTTTTTTTTTGCTTTCGTATACTTAAAATTGACTTTTTTCTGGTCTTTTCGTGCACTCACCATAAGGACGGAAGTTATGTTCACGAAAACACAAGCATTTTTGTTTACGTTTATTAACATTTAGTTCAAAGTCTGCATGGAAAATCATCGCCTTAGGAATCGAGAACGTTGCTCTGACTCTCCCCTTTGTAAAAACTTGAAACGTGAAAAGAGAATTCAGAAAATCAAGATTTTCTTTTTCATTTATTTGACCGCTTTGACTAAGCAACATAGGAAATGTAAAGTTTGAACATATTGTGTCTATGTACAAAATACACGAAATTAACTCTCTGGAAGTTGATGCGAACTTAATCAGAACGTACAACATTAATCAGAAATCAAACACATTTTTACAGCGTATTCTAAGCATTCAAAATTTGCACTCTGTTTTCGTTAAGCACTCTTATAAAATAAAACATGTCATAAAAATGCTCTGCAGTTGCGAGTGAGTAACTTGAAGATTTCGTTCTTCCTCGTAAGTCACCGCATCTAAATGCAGCTCTTTTCCTTTCGAGCGAGGACTTACGGTCTCTGCTGGGTGTATCACTCAAGGAATTACACTACGTTCTTTTCTGTTCAAAACCTTTCATTTTTCGTTCAGCCGAAATTAATGGAGGTATCGTTAAACGAACTTACAATCTGTTCCTTTCTATTCAGAAACCTTGTGTTTTTCCTTCATACGAAATTAATGGAGGTATCATTCAATGAATTACACTACGTTCCTCTCTGTTAAAAAAGCAGAGTTTTTCCTTCAGACACAATTAATGGAGGTATCATTGAACGAATTACAATCTGTTCCTATTTGTTCATAAACCTTGCGTTATTCCTTCAGAGGAAATAATTGATGAGCTCGCAACAACGAGGCTGCTGCGTACTGCGAGATTACAGCGCCCTCTACACAGGCAATAGTGGTACAATATTTTATTTCTTTATAATCATGCGCTTGTGGAGCGCACATTAAAATAGCTGTAGTTTACCCAGTCGTTTGAGAGTCAGAGTTACTAGTGGCAATTTTATATTTATTCGATATTTTCCCCTGATTCAAAAGATGGGAATTATGCAAAACTAAGTATGCAAAAAAAAGAAGAACTCTCACTTCCCTCACTCTTTCAGGCTTGCTCTCTATTTCTATCCCATAAATGAAACTCACGTGTGAGGACGATGGCAATCTCTATTTTCAGTGTGACACAAAGTTAGCGCTTGAAACATGTTGCCATCAAAAGTAGATTGCTTGGTGTTAATTTATAACTTGGAATATCAGCACTGCTGCTGTACATGGGGCAGGTCAGATAAAAATTTCTTAGACTAATTCTTAACATGAAAATAAAATACTCAAACACAAACATTCTCAGAAACGGTTCATGAATCTAAAAAAATATTTAATTCTTTATTTTTCAAATGAATTGATGATGATTTCACACGTTTAGGAAATCATAAACAGAATCTTCTGATGCGGTTACATTAAATAGCATAGGTGACAAAATATCAGAGTATGTGAGGAGCCAAAATGTACAAGTTATCCCAGTCCACTTGAGTTCTAGAAACTCTGAGCTCCCGCAGATCGTCCTTGAAACGGTCGCCCTAGAACTTCGAGCACACACAAGGTTGGCAGAGCCGTTTAATTAAGAAAGGGTCGGATGAAATCCATCGATGTCTGAGCATAAGTTCACAGATACATGAGCGCGTGTAAAAACTCATGAGGAGCATTTTCAAAAAGCTCATGAGGAGCATTTTCAAAAAACTCATGAGGAGCATTTTCAAAAAGCTCATGAGGAGCATTTTCAAAAAACTTAACATTGTCATCATTCAAGATGCACATACGCAAACTAAAGGAACATTGACTGGTTAGGACTAGGGTTGTGAACAATGTGAAGGAAGGTACATTCGCAGATGGCAATATGCATTCAAATGAGAAAGTATCCACCATTGAGACAAAATTAACGTGTCAGGTTGATGCAGGGATGAGATGGTCGTTTACCATCGCGAAAAATGATTTTCAAACTGCGTAGTCTTTTCTTGGTCATACTACTGGCTCTTATTTTCAGTGCACAGAATTTTTCCAGCATTTTTTTCAAAAAAAAATAGCGAAACAACATAAGTTGGCACATTGAACACATTTTAATTCTAGTGCTGAGTAAAGTTGGAAAGCACTTCAAAAACAAGCCGTTTTTCCTACAGATTACGCAACTTATTGCAAGTCTTAAAAAATACAAAAGTTCTACCAGGTCTGTTTTCAAAATTAAATATATATATATTATATATATATATATGTATATTTATATAGAAGAAACATATTTTGATAAGCGAAACGTGACCCATTATTGCCTGATCTTAACTCAACGGATTGTTAGCTAGTACTTAAAATCTATTCTTCCACACGACAACTGAAGACCTGAAGCTCTTTCCTGAAAAGCATTGGCGACATTTTCTTGGGATACGCTGCAATTTCTCAAGATACGATACAATTTATGAAGATACGCTGCAATTTCTCAAGATACGATACAATTTATGAAGATACGCTGCAATTTCTCAAGATACGATACAATTTATGAAGATACGCTGCAATTTATGTGGAGATACGCTGCAATTTATGTGGAGATACGCTGCAATTTATGTGGA
>JACJUY010000406.1:86550-237853 GCA_014220935.1 Platorchestia sp. MABIK | reverse complement strand
GATATTTTTGTACCGTTCATCTAACGTGGGACATATAGCTCTCAGTTTCTGGAGCTCTTTTGTGAAAAAATCTTCCCTAACATATCAAAAACTGTATAAATGTAAAAAAAATGTCGCTGCATTGTATTGCAGAGGGAATTGTCGGCCGTAACAAAGGCACCGACGCAGTCGGCCCTCAGCTTCAAGGTTGCTCATTATGGTTCACAGAAATAATTAAGATCAATAATAGAATGACTTAGCGAACGTAAAAAGAAATGATTACTGATTTTCTAACAGAAACCTAAAGGAAAATCAAAATTTCAGGTAAATGAAAAATTCACACCGAAGTGCTGCATGCCCTATCGCAGAGATGCAAAATGACGTGATCCATTTACTCTGAATTTTTTTTACAGTTTCACAGTTTTTGATATGTTAGGGAAGATTTTTTTCACAAAAGAGCTCCAGAAACTGAGAGCTATATGTCCCAAGTTAGATGAACGGTACCAAATTATCATTCCTCCGATTTAGTTTTTTGTTTGAGATATTGGAAGGAATATTGAGCTTTTGGATCATGAATCTGTTCGGTATTGGGGTCCAGTCAAGTTTTCTTAAAAGAGGGGCGGCATGATCGAATTTCTTGAAATTTCCTTTGCATACCACTTTGACTGCGAAGTTAATACATTTTTGCAATTCTTTTTGACGTTATTGAGGTAAATCTCCTCACACCCGACAGTAGTGGTCCAGACGCTTTAAAACTAAAAACTTAATTACTAATTAATTAGTTTATTCGTCAAGTGTGTTCTTAATGCGATGAAAGAACATTAGGATTTCGTTGATTGTTGCACATTGTTTCATCGTGTGATTTGAAGTCATATTTTGTCGAACCAAACATTCCCTTATCTACTGGTTCAATTTTATCGTCTCCAATTGTTAGCGTGAATGATGGTAAATTTCTGGTCGCACAATGTGATCCAAAAATAATGCATTGCGCTTTACTTGTGTTAAGTTTGAGACCATTATGGTCAAACCACAATTTCAGATTTCTTAGAAGGTTTTCAGCGTTGGCTTGTGCTTCTTTCAAATCCGCTGTCGAACTTGTCATGACAATTTACATGTCATCAGTATACATTGAGATTTTTGTGTTTACCGCCATGAGAAGGAAATCATCGATGAAAACCATTTGTCACAGATGTAACAACTTTATTTGACGTATATTTTCATCCGTGCATGTTTGTTCCTCGTTCCTCATTTTGGTAACACTAATATCACTTGGTTGAAGAATTTCGACATTTCATGTAAGTGCAATTGTTTAGAAATGAGTGGTTCCGCAAACTGCGATTTTACGAGAAAATCGACTGACCATTGAGGGGTTACGGGAACTTTGCTCCTTGCCTCTCCAGAAAACGTATAAGAGTTTTGTTTTACATTTTAGCATGGAGAATGACTTGATGTTGAAATTGAAACTAATTTGAAGTTTTTAGGTGCTATAGTTTAGAAATTAGAGTCGAGACAAGATGCGGCTCATCAAAAAAATCTGTCTCCCATTGAGGGGTTACGGGAACTTCGCTCCCTGTCCCCCCAGGAAGCGTATGTGAGTTTTGTCATACATGTTAGCGTGGAAAATGATTTTCTCTACAAATTGAAATTAATTTGAAGTTTTTATATGGAATATTTTAGAAATTAGCGTAAAGAGGAAATGCGGCTCGTCAAAAAAATCTGTCTCGCATTGAGGGGTTACGGGAACTTCGCTCTCTGTCGTCCCAAAAAACGTAAAAGAGTTTTGTCTTACATTTTAGCATGTAAAATGAGTTTATGTTGAAGTTAAAACTAATTTAAAGTTTATATGTGCATAAGTTTAGAAATTAGAGGAGAGACAAAATGAGGCTCACCGAAAAAATATGCCTTTCATTAAGGGGTTACGGGAACTTCGCTCCCTGTTGTCTGTAAATGTTAAAGAAATTTTGGCATATACGATTTTCTCTTAATAATGTTTCATTCTTTCTTTTGAGAGTAATTTGAACTAGATAGGTGCATTATCTCGAAAGTTACAAGTGAATGAAGTTAATGAACTTTTGTGTTTTGACAGCGCGCGAGTCGGGAAGGAATCTCAAGAAATTTCTGTACTTTTACAAACTGTTTCTTGAACCGTCTCGGCAGCGGCCAGCCTGTCTTGACGTCCCAGTTCTGACAAGGATTAATTTGGGATTCTTAGATTCCGAAAGATAATAAATTGTCTTTCCTCATTTGAGGACACTTAATAATATCAGAATTACTAGCAAAGATACAGTGACAGTTGAAAACTATAAAGATTACAGGCCCATTGAATATAACAACAAATTACAGAGCGATTTGCACGCACACCTCATCTTCTGATTTGTGGTGCAGTACTAATCTTGCTTTGGAAAATGGGAGGCGGAGTTGTAGAGGAGGTGAGGAGGAGCCAACTTCAGCCAAGCGTCTGTGGTTGCCTCAGAGGTGGTCACGTGTGGGGTCTTGTGTATGCCCCGGTCTCTCAACTTTTGCAGCTAATTTGAATCCGATCGAAACTGGCTATGCTCCCTCCAGTATATTCTAGCTCCATGGCAGACACTGACACGCAAACAGGAGCAATGCGAAAGTCAAGCCAAGCCGTCAATGAGTGCCGAATAGAGAGCAAAGAGAGCACGCATGCCCAAATATGGTGTTGAAGAGCTGTGACTGTGAGTGTGACTGACAGAAAAACTGATCGTGTGAAAGCCCCTTTGGGATGGGTTCATCCACCAGGAAGTTGCCATTCCAGACGATGCAACATACATGGCAGCAGCCACTGATCCTGTTACTACTTAAGGGAACCATTTCCAAAAACTGGAAACTTTTTTCTATTGGACGTACGTCTATGAAAATTTGCAGACTACTAGATCTCCAAATTCGTAACAACTTATCTTAAACAAAATTTTTTCATTAGGGCATAAAAAATTAATTATTTCTTATAATTAAAAAATATATAAATAAATATTTTTCATAATATCTCCGAAATTTACAAAGCTAGAGCAATGTGGTTTGTTGCATTTGAAAGTAAAATGTGTGCTCTAAAAATTTGTTTGGGTCTTTTTTGATTTCTTTCATTCCAAATTTATATACTTTTTTAAAAGAGGTAGGTAAAACTTATGATTTTAGGGTAAAAAAGTCTACGGAAAGTTTTACATAAACAATTTTGAAAATTACTCAAACAGATCTTTAGAGCACACATTTCACTTTCAAATGCAACAAACTGCATTGCTCTAGCTTTGTAAACTTCGGAGTTATTAGAGAAAACGTCTTTAAAACTTACTAGTTTTATAATAGATATTTTAGGATTAAAAATGCTTCTCCTCCTACAGTTTTTAAGCTACAGTGATGATTTTGGTATCATTGGATGCAAAAAAACAAGGGCTTTCCAAAACTAAAATTTTTTTTCAGAATTCATTTTTTGTTCCAAAGTTATAACGTCATAAACTTGAATTTTTTCGAATTTTTTTTTCATTTTCAATTTTTTTCAATTAAAATTAGAAATTTGAGGAAAACATTCAAGTTTTTGGAATTTCCACGGTATTCTGCATCCAATGATACCAAAATCATTACTGTAGCTCAAAAACTGTCAGAGAATAAACATTTAGAAAACCCCTTCAAAAATGTCGTTTTCTATGATTTCCAATTTTCTTTCAAAGAAAATCGCCTTTTTTCATTGAAGGTAAATGATTCTAAATTGCATTTCCTATCAGTGTACCAAATTTTATTGCTCTAGGTTCATAAATGAAAAAAAAAGGTCCGGAAGGAGGATGCTCTCCCCCTCTCGGGGGGGGGCGCTAGCTCTGGGATACGTTCCTGATATTTCTACAAACATTCGGGGACATATCTCAAACTCTTTTAAAGCAATAAAAAAAAACAATCAGGAAAATCTTATCTTTGACTGAGATGCTCGGAAATGGTTCCCTTAAGACTCATCAGTGAAAATCCTTTCATAGTTACTATATTTTCTATCCAAGAACATTTAAAAGTTTACATTAACCACAGNTTCCGACGCAGCAAACAAGTCCAGCATTGAAAAGGCTTCCCTAGATCCGAAATTACATTGTTTTTGACAGCACCACATAACTAAGAGAAACTTAAAATGTAAATTAAGAGGCATCACAAAGGATTCAACTTCAAGAGAGCAGATAGGGGTGGTTTTCCATGCACCCACAATGCATCTCAGGGTAGAGTTCTGCAAAACATTCAAGATATTCATATATTTCTTGTTAAATTCAGGATAAATGATAGAGCCATAAGAAATTTTGCTTCTAATAAACCCTATATATAATCTTCTTAGTAGCATTAGGGATGATCCCCATTTAAAGCTTGATAGAGCTTTCATAACATTAATTCTTTTTAGACAGTCAGTTCGAATGTACTCAACATGTCCGTGTAGTGTCAGCTTAGGTGCATTGAAAACAACACCTAACACTCTCTGATTCACCGTAGGTAAGATAAGGGAGTTTCACCTGTCTCAATTCTACATCATAGTATCCCCTTTTTTTATGAAATAGTTGGCATTTAGTTTTAGCAGGATTGACTGAGTTTCCAAGTCTTCAGCCATCTTTGAAGTTTATCCAACATGTTTTGCATTTTAGTTTTAACTCTAGGCAATGACTCAGCCAAACACAGTATGGTTAAATCATCTGCATAAGACACCACTTCCACATCAGTACAGCAAGGCAAATCATGTAACATAACATTAAAAAGGAGAGGGCTCAGGACAGACCCCTGAGGTAAACCACAGCCAAGAACTCTTACTGTAGACAGTGTTGAATTAATCCTAACTTTAACAGTTCGGTTCCTTGAATAAGACCAAATCCATTTTACTGTCCTAATATCACAGTTCACATTCAAAGCATAATTCATTTTCAATGTAGCCCTAAGCAGAATTTTGGTCTTTGTTTGGTTTCTTTATTGGACACATGATACCAGTCTTCCATGAGGTTGGCACAACTCCCAGAAAAAAGCTTGTATTAAATAGGTATAGCGACCTGTTAAGGACAGATCAGGAAACTTCTGAAGCATAGCATAAGGGATATCGTCACTCCCTGGGCTGGTCTGTCTCAACCCCTCTAATGCTCTCTTAATTTCAAACAACACCAGGGGACCATTGTGACAATTTTCATCCATTGTCATGTGCTCAATATTTTTGATCCTGCTTCTAATGATGTTTGCAGAATGATCCAAGGTTATGATTTTATGTCTTGTGATGTGCTCAATAAACAGTTCTGCTCTCTCTGAATTAGTGCTGTTTGTGTTGCCTATTGGGTAACTAGATCTAGGTGTTGGTAGCCCACTCATGCTACGCACTAGTCTCCACACTTGTGCAACATTTGTATCTGAACTCATTGTTTATTGTTTGAACAAAGGATTTCCAGCCGTTTTGCTTTTTATTTTTAATAATATTTTAAGCATGAGTTTCAGCCTTGAAGTATGCTTCTAGATTTATAGTGCTTGGAGTCTTGGACAGAATGTTCTTTGCTTTGCATCTCTTAGCAACTGCTGCTGCACACTCAGAATCTCACCAAGGAGTTATTCTATGTAACTTAGGTTTTCCTGAGGTTTGGGAAAAAACTTTCAATGAATAATTATTTAAATTAGCAACAAAATAATCATATAAATCATATACACTTCCAGAACAAACAATGTTGGGACATTTTCCTAGTTCCGTGGACCATTCTTTCCACCTATCATTTTTAAGAATCCAACGCTTTGGGCATGCTGAGTCAGATTTTGTAATGCGCACCCAAAAAAAACACTCAATAGGGAAATTATCACTTCCCAGATCAGCTCCCCTACATATGTTATCCTGTATAAGAAGTGAATGAGAAACCAAGCACAGATCCAGGGTTGAGGCAGAACCAGTTTGTCTGTCTATATGAGTTGGGAGATCAGAAGGATTCAACAAGCCCACTGCACATGCTTCCATAAATCTTTCAATGCTTCCTCCCGTGAAATTGTGTCTTCCTCTGTGGTCCCAGATTGGAGAGTGAGCATTAAAGTCCCCAACAAGAATAAAATTATTAGACATTTTAAAGAAATGATGCACAAATTCTTCAAGTTCTACATTATGATTGGCATTGTAAATATTACATACATCTACTCTTCCTATAAAGGAACTAATCTGAATGCAACAAATTTCCAATCTTCCATGTGGAAATAAATCTAGCCCATTTACAGAATATTCAATCTCATCACGGATTAATATTCCTAGCCCTCCTCTAGGAGCAATATCCTGATACAACCTCACAGCCTGGTATCCCACAAATTTTGGTTCATTCTGATCTAGCCAGGTTTCACATAAGAAAACAATGTCAAGTTTGTTAGTATAGATGTAGAGCTTAAGTTCTGATGGTTTGCTAGATATACCATTAAAATTGAACTGTACCAGTAAAAGCTTATTTTCTCTGTTTGGTAGTCTCTTTAGTTTCTGATTCTTGATTAAAAAGGTGGAATTAATTTTTCTACAAGCCGTGTTTTCTGGACGAAACTCTTTGTTTCTAGGGTCCTTTCTTTGAGCCTTCACTTGCAGCGAGCACTTGCTTTACACTTTCCCTTCTTTCCAACAGGCTTTCCTGGTTCTTCACTGCAGCCTCCTTTCCTCTCCCCGGACCTTGGTCCTGAGCTGCAGTCACTGTCTGAGGAGTGTCCTCTGATTGGCAAAATTGTCCAAGAAGAGCCTCTCCAATCTGGGACCCAAAGCGGTTACGTGCCACTCCAATGAGAAGCAAGTCTCTTTGTTTCTTATTTTCCTTTGATACGTCGGTTGACAGAGCTTCACTTGTGAACTTGGTAATTTTTTAGCATATATTTGCTGAACCGCTGTCTGCACTAAATTTTGGCACTTTTCAATAATCTCTTTTTCTAATTCATTGCTTATAGTTTTCCTCACGCTTTGCATAATGCTTGCTTCCATCATTTCACTGTGGGACTTTAGGTGTTGCTGATTTGGCATCTGGGTTATCACAGCATTTGCGTAAGTTTCTTTCCGGCAAGGTACTTTTCGAGGGATGTAGTAGGACCTTTGCGTTTGATGGACATCGACCTCTACTTTCACTGTCTCCAAAGGGTAGTTTGGCATCAAATTTTTCATATTTCCTGTGCACAAGTTAAGACTAGCATCTCCAGAGGGCGCATTATAATGTGTGGATGTTCCTGCATGATTTACTTGACTTGCATTTCCAGTACTTCTTTGCTCTTGTTTTGCTGTTCTCTCTTTAATTACTTGTTTACGAGCCTCATAAAAGGTGAAGCCATCTTGTTGTAGCGCCTGTAGTCTAGCTGCATCCTGCATCATTGGGCACTCTCTTGCACATGCAACATGTTGTCCTCCACAGTTCTCACATTTTGGCAATGCAGCCTGGCAACTTTCCTTGGGATGATTTCCACTGCAGATTAGACATTTCATTGGAGCTGAGCATCCACTAGCCAAGTGCCGCAGTCTCTGATATCAGTAGCATTGAAGAGGAGGGAGCTCAAATAGTCTCACTTTGTATTGCACAAAACCAAGCCTCAGATGCTGCGGAACATTTTTTGAGCCAAACACTACCTTTACTGACCGTGTAAGTTCCTTGGATCCATATGAAAACTTGTAAATTCTTTGAATTTTTCTTATCTATATTCCCTCACAGCTGGCAACTGACTGTAACTCTTCCAGGTCCACATCCTCTCCAATGGGGCCGATCCCTTCATAGACAGCATTTTGTTCTTCTGCTGTTGGCAAGTGGCATTTGCAACAGCATACTTTCCAATGTGTTTCACTTGTAGAATTTTTCCAATCTCTGGGGTGGTTGAGCTCTTGAATTCTACTGTAATAACATTTCTACGTTGGTTAACTCTGATATCTTTCACAACACTGTGTAGCCTAGCACAGATTCTAATCCTTTTGATAAGCAAATAGGGCGAAGGGTAATTTTTTCTTTGAATTCCCGTTGGTCTCAGGTGATTCAACTCGAGAAATGATCACTGTGCAGTTTTTCCTAGTGATTCCTGAAAAAAAAAAATAAAAAAAAAAACATTTATTNGTCTGGAGGCAGCTTTTCTCAGGTCTTGTGGAGGTCCGCGGCTTGCCGCTGGGATCACCACAAGCTTATTAGCAAAATTTCAGATTTAAAAAGGATTGTAATTCCTGGAATATCATTGTTCAGCAATTATAAGGTAGGGCACACTCACATTTGGTTAATTAAAGGGAATGGGTTAAATTATATGCAGACGCTAAGCACTTGAATTAATTCAGCAAGTGATTATTTGTGGGAGTATCTTTTCAACAATTAACAATGGTTACACATGAAATGCTTCATCGATAAGAGTGGCATTTTCATGAACGAAACGTAATTTCAAATTTAGAGACATAACACGTAAATACAGATGTATAAATTCCGCCAGCCATGCACACAAGTAAGTTTGCTCAAGCCGCACAGGTTGCAACATAAGCGATGGCTACGCTACAAAGCCAATGTCAAGGAAAAGTTACGCGTAATTTTCATGAGCAAGGCGCAATAGCTGGGAAAAGCTGAAAAATCTTGGAAATAATGGTAGTTCTTGTTAGACTCAAATGCTTCACCGTGAATTGAAACAGCGACGTGCAATACTCAGCGATTGCGACACAGAAATAAAATTCGCTTCTGATGTCAAATGCGCGAAGACACGCAATTAGTAAATTGGTTAAAATGTTTCGCACAGTCGTCGTCAGTACGATCTTACATGGCCGGGGCAAATTAAGAATGCCAATTTGAGATATTGATTGGCGAATACTTTCTGAATGCTTTGAAATGAATTTTCTGAGTCATTGTTTCGTGCAAGACTGTCAAGAAATCTCTTTGCAGCTGACGATTTTGCTCGGAAGTGGAAATGGTAGTAGTATAAAATGTTTCATCGTTTTCCTTCCCAGAAGTTGACTTCTTTTAAAGTGGCCACAATTTTTTGTATAGGATAAGCAACGTTTAAATGGTTACTACTCAATGTTTTACTCTTTTCTTAGGAAAAACTAGCGTTTTAACGACACCCTAAATCTACGAATCTTCAATGGTGAAATGAAAGCTTCTGACTACGATGCAATCTTGAGTATAACGATCGATTCTAACAACATCATGCAGTAGCTTCTAGCCGTTTTTAGTTTCTAGATTCAAGTAGAATTTTTCTCTGTCCAATAACAAAACTTGTAAACGTTTATTTGATGTACATCAACCCTTCTTTGGTTAGAAGGAGGACAGTACTTTTGCAAGAGCTCATTATGTGTTGTAAATATATAAAAGTAAATAAGGCTAGTGGATGCAGATACGAGTTTAATTTTAACTAGAGGTGAGAACGCCACAAATGAGAGACAAAATTTCAACTAAGGCATGAATGAATGTTTTTCATTTGCTTTAAGATCTGTGCTAAAATGAACAGTAAAGTTTTCAGGTCTCCCCGCACTGGCCTTACTGTATCAGACTGCATATCAAATTACATTTCCCTTGACATGCTGGTTATTAACTCAATATGTACTCTTTACTAAAATATTTATATTTTAATGCAAAAAATAGCATTTGGCTACGTGTGGCCGATAATTCCATTTGCTCGTGACTGCAATATTGAACAAACTTTAAGTCACGCCGGCCCATGTTTTACTTAAAATGCTTGGAGAGTTTCTTCATGCCTAAAGTTATGAGCGTTATAAAAAAAATCTACCGATAATGGATAGTGGAAGCAGCGGCGTTTCTTTACGCAATGTTGCCCGAGGAAGCTATTCAAAAGAAGCCATTATGTCAGGAGTTGTGATATTCTAAGAAATTTTCTTAAGCATAAATTGACTGTGACTAGGAGAGGCACACTGGCTAGCCGACACTGTCATACATCATAGTTCTCAGCGAGATGAGCAGTGAGAGCTTGATAACCGAATAAGTGGCTCAAGTACTATAGAGGAATAAGAAATGATAACAGACAAAAGTAATTTTCCGTGACTGCTTCATTTCTTGCGATGAAGAGCAACACTTGAAGGTTGCCATCGCGCGCAGTCTGCCTGAGCCCTGCTCCGACCTTTGCTGTGTTTGTCCACTGCCCTCAATCTCTCAACAAGCTTCGGCGTCAGGCTTTGTGCGCCAGCTCGAGCCGAAGTTGTGAGCCTCGTTATCGCGGCTCCGGTGCTCGGAAAACGGGAAGAAATAGACACAGAGATGTGATACGGTTACTATATGCCCTGCCTAAGTGTCCGTAAAATTTGAATAGGTTAGTGGGTCAAATTCAAATAAATAGACGAAATAAGATAGTTTAATGCCTTAAGGATTTATTAGCTCATTCGTGAAATACGTAAATTAGAAAGACTATGTCAAACAAATTGTGTGATGTATTTAAGTTCTCTTTGCACTGCTGCTTGATACTGCAACAGCACAATCTTGCTTGAGATCCTTCAAGCTCTGACGTATTTACACTGTATGTGTAAGAAAATTATTCATCGTGAGATGTTTTTTATCTCATCAATGAGGCCAGAATAGATGCAACGGAGTCACTTGGACAAATAGGGATGGTATTCATGGCACACCCCAGACATTTTACGGGCGATAAGCTCAGCGCCCTAAAATATTTGGCTGAATTTGAGTGACAAATCAGCCCTAGATGATTCACGGTCTTTTACTCATAAGATTGGTCTACGGCAAAGAAATCCTTAATAGTTTAAATATGGATTTGATGAAGATTTTTTCATAGAGATAAATTTCTGGACAATGTGAATGTTTAGTGGAAAATTGTAAATGAAAATAGCCAATATTTAAAAAAGAACTTACAACTCTTACGTTAACATGTTTTAGAGACTGTTATCTCGGGCATAAAGTAGGCACGAGAACGAAAGCAGTAGAATGAGAAAACAACAATCTGTTAAAAAGTAATGACTTGGCCTATTGAGCCGTGTAGTAGAATTAACATAAGCGTGTATACAACTTGTATCTACTAACACCGTCACTGTGACCGCAGCAACTACCTCCTCCACAGGACTTGGAGGACGACGATCTTGAAATTGAGCATTCAATGTTTGAGACACTATTCGACCCTGAAAAAGCTGTAATATCAATAAAGATTAGCGAACACTCAGCGTCAGGCAGAGAAAATCATAACATTCACATGTACCACTCTTTCCTCTGCAACAATGAAGAGAAATACAAGAAAAACAAATATTTGATAAAAACCGAATTATTACTATGTTGCAAATTCTTGCTGAATTTATTCATGAACCGCAAATGGCTACAGTATCACTTTAAATCGTTTAGTGCAATTTTCAATTCATTATACTACAAAATTAAATTTTACAGATCTAGTTTTTCATGCTGATGCAGTCTCTGGCCTCTTGTTTCTCTAGTTCCTGTACGTTCCTAAACTTCACACATTTTCGAAGGAGTATATTGTAATCACGAGTGCTGGTAGGTTTTCACACTAAACTTTGCTAGCTCTGTTTAAACTGCAGACTTAAGGGCCCAGTAAAGTTTTATATAGTGCTGCAATGGTTTTCTCAGTTACCTTTTTAAAGTGAGTCACGTATTTTAAACCATCTGCATAGACTTGTACTTGTAATTCGCTGAAGCTCTATTTTTTACGAGAATTTCTTTGACATATTTTTCTTTTAATTTCGTTATCAATAGCTTGTTCGACAAATATCTTAAGAAATCTTTATGATTAACGTTTATCAAAATTTACGCAATCACAGAAAGTCTCATTTCATAAAAGCTCGTTGAAATAATAAGGAATTTATTTCACGGTTAAGATAAAAACTCAAATACTGCAACACATGCACCTGGCAATACGAACTTAAACGGTGCAAGAAACAGTTGAGACTTAATTTATGATTGTACCTCTTATCAAAATTGCATACAATTGGTATTTTCGAAGAAAATGGTAACAGCCCTCAATTATTAAGGAAAAATTTTAGCATAGAAACTTTTCTCAAATTGCCAGCTTCAACACATCATTATTATGACACATTGATCCTAGTCCCCGTAAGAGATTTCGATGCTCAAGTATCATCTTTGATTCAAATTAAGACTAGGTCATCATGGCTACTGGGTAATTATCAAGTACATACTCTTGTTAATTAAATAATTGAATGGAGACTCAACCTAGTAGAGGTGCGCCAGTCAAACTTGCACTTAAGCCCGATTGAGAGAAGGGCGCCAGTGTAACCCGCCATTTTTTTTTAAAGATGAATGCTCAGTTTCAAAAATTATTCTATTTACAACCAGAGTCCGCACCCTGAACTCTCGGACTCTCCTGTGTTAACTTTTAATCACAAGTTTACGTCGGCTATTTACTAGCAGCCATCACTGCGCTTGGTCAACACCAACACGATGAGCGCTGTAGTTAGACAACAATTATTTTCCGTTAAGTGTAAAACCAGAACCCTACTTTTCAGAACACATGCATACATCAAACGACAATTTTTTTATCTACTTATGGAAGTATGTGAGTATACACTGAAAGGGACTTGCGCGTTAGCTTCAGTCAAAGAACATACGGAATAAAATTTGAGAAATATAAAATTTACGTTGTGTGAAAGTTGACGGCTTACAAAAACAACAGATAAAAGTTCGGCAAACTGGATGGAGGATATCATTGCTGCCACAAAATCCCCGGCACGCGCGGCGATGAAACATTTCACGAAAGATCCACCATGCGGTGTATTTGGAATGAATTCGTCCATTTACAGATATTTCGTTTGAATTTCTGAATGTGTACCGCGGGTGAAAACAAAGCCACTTTGGGTGGTGCGCAAGGCACCAGCGAGTCTGCAGTGGAGCGGCCCTCGCAGCGCAAACACACAAAGCCTGTGTGTGGAGATACCTTCGTTACCGACATTGCACCTCCGGGGTAAACAAAAGCCATTTTGGGAGTTGCTCTGCGTCCTGAGACCGGTGCTCCTACAAACTTAGCTAAATGAACAGCAGAAAGACACTACTACTGTAAAGTGAAATTGCAGAGGTTACACATCTTTAAGGCCTCAATTTTGCTACGTCGGTAAGAAAATCTCCATCGTGAGATAACACTGTTAAAATCCATACGAAATCTGAGCGAAAGTGGAGAAGATCATCTACAGCTCCAGTACGTAAAATTCGACTTGAGACGTTGAACTCAGCAAGACAAAAACAAGCCATTTTTCGATTTGCTTAAACATCATCCCTCAATGTGCTGATGAATTCCAACGTGTTTCTTCGTATTAAAGCGCTAAAAAAATCAGTACTAACATATAAACGATGGAATTGGAAACGCCTCCCTTACGTAGGCCCCTCTGTGGTCGAAAGTGTGGGGCGGCAGCACATTACCCTTCATACATGGCAACACCTTCACGCACAAGTGTGGGGCGGCAGCACATTACCCTTCATACATGGCAACACCTTCACGCACAAGTGTAAGGCGGCAGCACATTACCCTTCATACATGGCAACACCTTCACGCACAAGTGTGGGGCGGCAGCACATTACCCACCATGTATGAATAGCAATTAAGGATCTAAATCATTATTTGTCTCAACACTTAATTGACACGGGTATTACGATAACCATGTATGAATTAAGGGTCTCTGTGTTTAAGGTATTTAAACGCGACTTTTGCTCTTATTTCAATTTAAATGCGCACAAACGAAAACATTTTTCAACTAAGCGTTACGAGTATTGTGTTCTCTTAGTAACTTATATTCATATGCACTGTCAAAATCAGATTAGGCAGAGCTAAGGAACTCATTTTTGATGTGCTTTTCTGTCAATCATTTTTTGATTCAACATTTTACACGGGTATCCCAATACCAATGTGTCATTCTCAATTAAGGATGCCTTTAGGTTAAGATGTTTTAAAATCCAATGTATCGACGTTTCATGTTTGTACTTTATTGGAAATAAATGTTTTTTCTTTCTTTCTTTTCTTTCTTTCATACATGGCAACACCTTCACGCACAAGTGTGGGGCGGCAGCACATTACCCTTCATACATGGCAACACCTTCACGCACAAGTGTGGGGCGGCAGCACATTACTCTTCACACATGGCAACACCTTCACGCACAAGTGTGGGGTGGCAGCACATTACCCTTCATACATGGCAACACCTTCACGCACAAGTGTGAGGTGGCAGCACATTACCCTTCATACATGGCAACACCTTCACGCACAAGTGTGGGGCGGCAGCACATTACCCTTCATACATGGCAACACCTTCACGCTCAAGTGTGAGGTGGCAGCACATTACCCTTCACACATGGCAACACCTTCACGCACAAGTGTGGGGCGGCAGCACATTACTCTACGTTCACGCGCCCTTGAGGCCCCCGCCAGCTTTGCTGTTGCTAATTATACAACTTTTGCCGTCGCTTAAGAGCGGCACATCACAAGCTTTAGAATACACTCGCTCACCTCACTTCAGAAGGCACGAATGAATCAAGAAGAATCTTACAGCCAGCCGTGACTCAAGTGTTTACTTCGTTCCTAGTTCACAGATGAAAGGAGCACACTCACAGTTTATTCAAGACAAATATCTTGTCCAGTTGCCATTCATTCCACTTCTCTGATGTTTGTTTGAAAATACTGCAAAATTTCGAGCGATTGTTTCCCATTTTTTTTATTTCTGCATCCTATTTTAGTTTCATTTGATAGTCGCGTAAGAAAAAAATGTGAGTAGCGAACCCTGAAAAGTTCAGTATCTCATTTATAATTCACACTCATATACAAAATTTTAATAACCACTCCAATTAAAGAAAACCATAAGTTTCGCATTCTACAGCAATTGTGCAGCATGGGTGAGTTAATTTTTTTATTCATCAATACGTTACACAGAAAAACCAAACCACTAAACGGTAGCGAGATTAATTCACTTCAGACTTGTTTGTTCGCAAGCGAGTCACTGATACTATTACTTCTGAAAAATTACCCTGCGCATTCAACAGCGGAAGATATCTTCATGTAAATCAACGGGAATAATTTATTACAGTATTATTATGAAAATGTGAGTCAAAGATTACTGTGCCGTTCTTAAGCCTTTATGAGCCTAAAATCAGGCACTTTTGAACTAGTTAACAGTACCCTCAATAATTTTCAAACAGTATCACAAACTTCAAACTCAAGGTTGATTTCAAATCATTGAACCACCTAAATCGCAAAAATGATGCTTCCAGTTATCGGTGAAAAATTGAGTTTTCACTCAATAACTGTTACGTTTCATACTCCAATTCTATGTTGAGTACATGATTCGACATTATTACTACTTCCTTCAGCTACAAAATAGTGTTAAACAACTAAGATGCTGTCCTGTGGGCTGTCAATCAATGTAGAGGAAAGAGGAGAGTTTTAGAAAAAGCAGTTCCTCGTCTTGCTTCCCCTACCCTCTACTCGCGCTGGGAGACGCGAGACTTTTGCTGCTCTTTGATGACTTTGAAGCTCCGTATTCAATTTCAAGTCTGATGGAGTTTTACATTTTAAATTCTTTCTTGTCTTAAACAATAGAACTTATATGAATGACATTTGTTCAGCATCCAAAATGAAGTTAGTTCAAATGTTTTTTGTGCTTCCATTCAGCTTTAGTTTCTTCATTTGATCAAATATTTCAACCGATGAAAGTGATACATTTGTCAATAGCATACCTGTTGAATGATGGATTTTCTTGGCCGTACTTGATGGCTTTACGGTGTGTACACTGCAGCATCAGGGGGCTGCTCAGAGTTGGGGCTATTTCTCAAGCCACCATTTATTTTGAGTAATTTATGAGTGCTCGACTGAAGCGCTTCAATTTTCAGTGCATTTTTCACAACAGGGATTTTATGAAATTTTTATGTATGTGAATTTTAAAAATCTCCTGGTGTGAAAAAAGGTCCATGAGACAGAAAAAAATCAGAGTGTAAAACATCTGCGTCACATGTGACTTCACCAAGTCAAAAAAAGCAGAACAAAACATTTTAATCAATTAGTTGAAGTTTAGGCTAGGTTAAGTTGGGTTAGGTCTTTTCAGCTCATATCACATCAGTGCACAGAAATTATGAGTAGTTCAATTTCAGGCCCCAAATCCTAAGGCAGGGCTCCGAGGAAATGAGGCTTAGCGAATCGGGCGTCTAAATAATAAACTGCTTTTCATTTTTAATGTTGACTGGACTTGAACCAAAAGAACCAAACATGAATTGACCTACCCTTGCCTAACTAAATCTCAATTGATGGATTAAAATATATTGCGGTGCGCTGTTAGAAATTGCGATAGTACGTTATCAAAAAACACAGTAAAACGCTTGTCTAAAATGCGCTATAAAACGTTTAATCAATTTATGTGGAGTTTTATTTGAATAAGTTGTCTTAGATCAGGTTAGGTTACGTCATTTTAGCAACGTGTCGAGTGAGTATAAAAAATTACGATCACCTTAATCCTTTACCCTAATTCCTAAAGCAAGACCCTCAATTCCTAAGTCTCTCAAATGCGCAATTTCCGAAAAATATTCTGATACTCCTGCTTTTCCTGGTTGCTTTCCAGTAAAACATTGCCATTTATCCTTTTTTTCCGTCGAACAGCCACGCAAGAAATACACGAGGAAGTGTTATCAAATTACACACAACTCTGCACAAGTTCCAGCTCTACCTGGAATAAAAAGTACCCCTGTTTTTCGCGTAGTAACTCTCCGAGCCTCGCGCCCCTCTTTGCAGGCTCTTTGCGCCCCTCTGTGGTCTTTCCCTTGGCTCAGACGTCCGTTCCTACTTGTTAGGTATTGAGTATTAGCAGTCTTGAGGGTTAACGTAAATTAAATCTGTTCAAGGAAAAAAAGATGTCTCTTAGCAGGAATGGGTTCGAAACATTAAATCGTAATTCCTGTCCAATGTTTTGCGGCGACCTGGAAAGTGGAACCACGATATTTCGAAGCTCATTTCGTCAAATTTTCCCACATTAATTGTTATGTAAATCGGTAAATTATAATCAGCAAGTTTTATCCTGCACAAAAATGTTGAATTTTTTCAGGGCTAATTTTAACACAAAAGGCAATAGCAGGTAAATATGAATACGAGATATTCTCGCAAACCCTCAGGAGACATCTTCAAGATTGACTGTCGGAAGCCTGCAGGCTGGGTAACAGGTTTTTCTCTCAATGCTTTTCACGCGTGAGCTCGGCTGATTTGAGTGGAAAGCAAACGATTGCTCGACAAACAACACGACTTTCAGTCACTGCCAGTTACGCAAATTTATATCCATCTCACGACTTCTTCCAAAGATTACTGTTAGACTTAGTATAACATTATTGAAATCAGAGCTCATCTTTCAAAACTTGATAACTGCGAAAAACTCATCGTACTCTTCGTCTGAAATAAACGCCCGGGTTTATTTCCGGGTATTTCGCAGTTCCGCTGTCATTTTTTTTGCAGTCGGGTCCTCGTTTTTACTCATAATTTTAGAGTGAGGCTTGAAATGTGTAAATCTTGATTCACAAATTTAATTAAACGAATAACTGATTATAGTAACGTTCATTGAACGGATATCACTACAAACAGTTTTGCGCAGACATTTCTTTTATTTCCGGTGTCCACGTCGTATAGAATCCAAAAGTGGCCAGCAACGTCTGCTTCACAAAGCTCAGCGAGTTCGCTCATCCGAGAGCTGAGTTGCCTCTGTGTTCGTAAAGTTGAGACCAGCAAAATTCTTACTAACTCGATTGAACAAAATTCCAATTTCGCAACATTGTGTCGAAGCTCGCGCTATGGTCAATTTGGAGCACGCCTGCTGTTGCTGCCGCTCCGTTTGCAGCATTTGGCTGCTCTCTCCAACACACCAAATTGCTGCTCTAATGGCCTTCTGTTAAGCGATACCGCGCGATTAAGCAGCGCCCAGATCAGATGCCCGAGAGCGAACCCAAAGTTCCAGGTAAAAATTAACGTAAAAAAGCATTCACTGCATGAGTACAAGCGGTCAAGTGGTAAGGTAGTTCAGTGCTGCACATGATTTAAACGTGGCTTTAGGGTTACATGCTTCATTGTTTCTTTTCAATGAATTTTCTGCTGGAACCTTATAAAATTTAAGTCCATTCTTCTATTTTTCAGAGCATTTTTACGTAACAGGATAGCCTCGATCCTTAAACTCCGAAAAATACCATGACAAATGAAACACTAGTCATCGTACAGTTCTACTTACAAATACATTGTTACATGTACAAGCTAGTTCAACAAAGGACATTGTTTTCACTGTTTTACTTCACCTGAGTGGAATTTTAGCGGCCTTTCTCATTAATCGTGGAACTGAATCCTGCAAAATACAAAACTAGATCGAAACCAAAGCAATTTGTGCTATTTTTGAGAGCGACAGCGCGTTAAATTGGCCACTCAGTTACGCCCAGGCAGAACACGCGGCGCACACCCAACTACATCAAACGACATCGATTTCTATTGTTAGCGAAATAGAATGCTCATGCGAGTTTGCACAAGTGAAGTATTTTTCATCATTATCCAGGGTTGATTCAATTTTGAAATTCTTTTGTGCTATCCACGACTTTCAAATACTAATTTCACAACTCATTTCATACCTCGACTTTGCATTATTGGCATAATACGAGACACATTGTATAAAACTTGATGCACAGAAATTCAATGATCTATTCTGTATTCAAATGATCAAATAACACTCAATCAATGATGTTTCATATTCATTTGAAATAGTAAACTGTGTACACGGAAATTCTTGTTTTTGTTTTGGTTCAAAACAGCGTAGGACGCAATTAACAGCCCGAGATTCGATCGCTCAAGTTACGAGTTATATGAGACTGAGCGAAAATCAGTTAACTTTGATGGAGGAAACGTTTGATGAACTGAGCTGCAGTAATCGCTTCGTGAGGAGGCTTTTCGTATAGCAGAAATCACGATCATTTTGTAATTGCAATTTCAATATTGGATGTGTTCAAATAAGGCGGGTCAAAAATGGGGTGAGGAATATTCAAATGATTTGAAAACGATAAATTATAATAGCGAAGCGAAACTCTGCTAAATTCCATTGATGTATGATAAAAAAATGTGAAAACTATAAGCCATGGCCAGAAAAATTGGTGTAAATTCTTAGTTAAAAATTTTTCACACTTTTAAATCGTCATTTGAAATTTACAAAACTCTATAATTCGATGAAGAGTTCGAATATTTGTTGCTAAATTTGGTGAAGAATAATTCAATAGGCGATGTGTTATCTAAAATAGAATATTGAGGGATTGGAAATTTACCAATGATTTGTTTTCAGATCTGAAGAGTCTTCCTAAACTTTAACAAAACAGCTCGAGTTACGGGCAGAAAAACGTAAAGAGGGCAAATTCTCGAAGATTTCTTTCGTTCCATGTCTTCGTTCTTTTGTTATGTGTTCGCTAAAGCAATTTTTTTTTGGCCGGGATCAAATAGTTCTGTTTGACCAGACCAGCTGCGCTGTTAGTTACATAACTGTCTTTGGACAATGGAGCGAGAACATTCCAACGATACTTGGCTCAAGAAACATCCATTGTCTTAATCGGAAGACGAGGTGACCGATTATGTTAGATGGGGTGAGGCAGTGATGTGAGTTGCCGTTCACATGTCTGACGTTGTCAAAAACGAATTCAAGAAATTGGGTAAAGGTCTTACACAAGTAGGTGTTCAAAGGGTGTTCAAATAGGTCTTGTATCAAAAGCAAGTTAACAATTCCTTATGATACCACTGCACTTGTAGCTAATTCAGGTGAGACGCAGCTAAGGAGAGTGAATCTTTATTACTGCTCAGTAGGACGACATGTTAGAGTGACTTGATTAGTTGCGGTAATAAAATGAAATGCGAGGGTAAGTGGGAAATGAATGAAATTTAAAAAATACATAAAAGGACCGCTGAATGTTTTTAAGGCACAACAGAAAAACGGAAAAGGAGGTTAACGAGCCCAATGCAGCGATATCAAACACTGAGAGTTGTGAACTGAGTGTTAATAAAATACTCCCACTAATGAGTTGGGGGGATGGGAGAGCTTTTCTCCCGTCTAATTCGAATAACCTGGAAATTATCGAGACTTCTTGTCACAGCGATAAGATTAAATGCGTTAGAGATGAAATTGTGCAACAATATGACGTGGTATAGATTTTGTTTTTTTAAAATTTGATTTGAGGAGATGTGGCCGAGAATTGCTAGATGGCTAACCTTATAGTTTGAATGCATGTAGAAAACATGTAAAATGCATCTTACAGAAAGCTTATCTTGTAGTTTGAATACACGGTGAGGATGAATGAGTATCGCCGCATTGCAAACGTTGCGAAATGGGAAGTTGCAATAATGTGTGCTCGTTGTGAATAATGACTGAAAAGAAGAAGAAAAGCGTAGGGGTTTTAAAAGCGTTTTTTTAAAAAAGCGTTTCTGGCTGGCCAGAAACACAGAAGGCGTAAACCAAAGACAGCAAGACGTGTACTGCTAATCGATCAGTGAGTATTTGGTGCAGCACCAGTGTGCTGCTGGTCTCACACAATGCTCTCCCGTACGAAGGGTGAAGGCAGGAGGAGTTGCGGTTTGAAACAGCGGTGGGGCCAGGATAGCGGTGGCGCTTTTAAAAAAGCATTTAGCTGGCAGTTCTCTAACGCAAAAAACGAGGCTTCGCCTCCCTTAACGGTCGAGAGACGATATAATAATAATAATGCTGAAGCGTATTGTTCTTGGTCAACTACGAAATAGATAAATTGAAAATGTTAGTTCAATAAACCATTACGTACTCATTTTTCGAACGCCTAAATTCCTTTATTTTAAAAAAAATTTGAACACATTTCAAATTCTAAATACCATGTAATAAGTTTGACATTTTTGATTCTCCCAAGTCACGTTTTACACGAATTTAGAGTATCTCACAGAAAAGTGTAACGCGAATAATTTCTTTGTTTCGCAGGCACTTGCTACCCTGGCCACGGCAGCAGCGTCGCGCTGATGCGGTGGGTGCTGCTGCCGCTGCTGCTGCCCTTCCTGCTGGGGACTGCGATGCTCATGCTCGCGTTCGCCAGGCTCTGGAGGGTGCAGTTGGCCATCAATAAACGTCGGCCTGAGTATTTTCCTGATGCTTCAGCGGCCGGATATATCGGATCCGCACCTTGTTGCATTATCGGGGCAGAGAGGAGCCGCATTAACGGGGCAAACCTGCGCTGTGCTGCAGCCAGGTCGGGTCATGGCACCGCATTCAGGCCTCGCCAGTGCAATGCAGCTGGTCCAAGTGTTAGTGACATAGCTGGTCCAAGTTTCGGTAACACAGCTGGTCCAAGTCTCGGTAATATAGCTGGTCCAAGTCTCGGTAATATAGCTGATCCAAGTCTCAAGAAAGCAGCTGATCCAGGTCTCAGTAATACAGCTGATCCGAGTCTCCAGAAAGCAGCTGGTCCAAGTCTCAGTACCACAGCTGGTCCAGGTCATCGATGTGCCAACATTCCTCGCCCCAGTTCGTCAATCGACGCGAGTCACGGCTCCACAATCGGACCCTGTGATTCGTTCGGTCAATCAAAATTGGAAGCCGGTTCGAACAGCTGCTGTCCTCGTAGAGAGGGAAATCTTGGTCAATGTAATTTCAAATGTCTCTTGCACTGCACTGACTGTGAAGCATCTCTTTGCCCCTCCGGTGAAGCTCTCGCACAATTTCAAACACATATTGAGCCTCAATGCAATCCAAATGAACCACACAGTGCAAAATCGCACGACCGCTGCAAAAAATGGAGCAGCCACGATGACCCTGTAGGAAAAAGAGGAACGAATTCTAGCGAAAATACTCACTCAAAAACATTTCCGATTCCAACATCTTCTCAAAGTATTGATATCTCATCTGAAAATCGATCCGTTCGAGTCACCGAAGTTAAAATGCATTCTTCCAATCAGCTTAGCAGCATCAGTTCAGAAGAACAGCGTCATTGGGAGCGTTTGTCCGGGTCGTATCCGGAGGTCCACCCCAAATCAAACAAAACTGCAACGAAATGTCAGCACGAGGATCGCCAAATTGAGAATCCGGATGGCCCATGTCTAACTTTTCATTCAAAGGCTTCCAAGAAATCGAATAAATACGCCGAAGCAGATCAGAGGAAGCCAATGGTCGCGCTCCCTCCGGATATCTCAAGGAGACCGGCTCAGAAGGCAGCTAGAATTGGAGTGATAGCCGTGCTCTATATGTTGCCTACGGCCTGCTTGGTGAGGCCAAGTATTTTATTTATAAAAAAATTAATTTAAGCCTGACCAATGGAGCAATGATGTTCAATTTATGACTATCTAGAAAACGTGCATTGCCGAATGTGTACAAATTTTAGAGACATTTTACTTCAGAAAACTTCACACTCAGAAAACTTCGATGATTCTGTTGGGGCTACAACTTACATATATTAAAAATTGACTTAAAGCGTTTTACACAACAGCTAAATTAATTGTTTAAAAAAATTACATTTCAGCGCTATATTTTCCTTGATTCTTCTTAACGTTCTTTTTATACAAGAAGCAATTGCAGATTCCGAACATGCAACTAATTTGAAGAGCTAATTAAGATATTACCAGGAGCCTTGGACGGTTATTGTTCTTACCATAACTTTGATGTTACTTTCAGGATTTTCTCGAACTTTACTTAGTACTAAGGCGCTCTGGCGAGTAGAAGCCACGTACCAATTTCTTCGAGTGGCAGCACAGTGAGTGCGCTAAGTTTTAGTGCTCTGTTCTCACAGCCAGCGTGGGAGGCACAGTGAGCACCTCGACACGAAAAGTGAAGAAAAAAGTTCAAGAGAGATAAAGTATAATAATAAAGTATAATAAAATATACATTTTATCCTAGTATAAAAGCCGATTTTCGATATTTAGGAGAAGTAAAATAATTTTCCTTTAAACAAAATCAAACCTTCAGCATCAATCGCAATTTATTCGGAACACTTTCGTTTGGAGCACTTTCGAGGAACGATGATTACTCAGAGAATGTAAAAAGACTTACGCAATGGCCGATCATCTGTAAAGAGGCGCTAAGTTCTACTTTTTTCTAGAAGCTTCGAGTCCCTCAGGTCGAAGTTGAAACGATTTTGTCCAACGCACGTACTTGTCGCTAATTGCTTGAGATGCACTGAAATGTAAAAATTCCATACGTAAATTCCTTTGAGCTCTTCTAGAGAGCCTATTTCACTCAAGTCGATAATCATTTCCATCACGTATTCGAGTGATCGTCGTTTCGGATGAAATTCTTTCTTTCTTCCTGGTATACAAATGAATATCATTAATTTTTATTTGCTTTACTATCAGTTTCTAGCTGAGGTTTCACCGCTCATTAATTATTTTATGGGATGAGTCTCACTAGCTTAAATGTTGAATTATAAAATCAGAAAAAATAGGAAAACATTGTTTCATAATTAGCTCAAAATTGCTGTAGTTTTGCTCCCTGTTTATCGGAGCAGGGAGAATTAACCTATCACAGCATTACTTCGTTTTCACCACATTTACGCTTCAATAAGCTCGATAATTAATCAGCTTTTACTGGGAGTGAAAATTTGGCAGCACTCAAGCGTCCTCGTGCACTCACAAGACATAGCTGCGTTCCGTTATTTATTCTGAGCTAATGAACTACAGCCCTGGCGACCGTCCTCAGTCTTTGATGTCTCACTTGATTTATTGGCAGCGCTATGGAGTGCCGCACCAAATATTCTCATGACGATGTAATCTTTTTCCCTTACTACGTAGGTCATTTGTACCCTTCTCTTCTGAGCAGAGCTGCTTCAATTCACTGCAGGAATTTCAATCTTATGTCAAATCCATTAACTTTTCAGATAAGCTATTTAAGTTATTTACGGCTTGTGTAAACAAATTCTATCAAAATGTATAAAAATGTTTGTGCTGCTAGGATTTTTGAATTCTAGTCTCAGCGTTTTTATCGCCGAAAAAAACTCTTTTAATAGACGTGCGAAGATAAATGTTTCGATTTAATTATTTTCCAGGAAAACTTGTTTTCATTTTTTCAGGAAATAATTATTCTCGTTACAGTTTTGAGAGAAACGATGTTTCAAATTGAAGTTTGTAAAAAGATTGTGTCTCTGAAGTCAATTGACCAGATTGAAATATTATGTGAAGGGAATATAGGCTAGCTAAATCTTATTCTGTTATTGCCCTTCAAACATTATTTAATTAACTCACTAGAATAGTTTTTAAATTCAAGTAGCTGAGGGAATTTTTAAGCAGTGTGTAAACGCATCACGTAGTTCAGGTGATCATATTGCATTACTGAGTGAAGCTCTCATTGCAGGTGGGAGCTGTGTTCCAGGAGAGCATGCAACGCGACCGGTGGCTGCAGGATCCCGCCAAGCTGCCCTCAATTGAAGTTTTCATGCTGAAAATTTTCACGAGCCTCGCCCCAGGGATTGTGCTTTCTCTTTTCTTGGGCAATAATAGGGTGATGCATTCGTGGAGGCAGCTGGGAGAGCGGCTGTACGCCATTCACAGCGGGGCTCAAGACTGTCCCTCTTTGCAGCGGTCGGATGATGAGAAGTCATACTGCCGGGCTTATGGTTCCGACACGGCTTTCAGTGGCCACCAATGCATTCAAAAGCTCCAATCGCAAGTGCATGACATGGACGAGATTTTTCGACGCAGGTCTTGTCGTCATCACGATTGTTATTCCGGCCACGTCCCTTCGGACGAGGCTCAAAAACCTCCCCAATGCCGGGAAAAGCTGCGGGGTGGTGAGACTGCCAAACCTATACTGAAAAGGTCCGGACTTTCGAAAGCTGGACCCTCGGTACGCCCTAAAAACGGTGCATTTTCCCTGACGACCGAAGATGGAAGTGTTGTTAGCGACAGGGAGCTTCATGCTCCTGTAAATGCGACGGTAAGCGACCCGTCTTCTCAGCGACAAGAATATATCGCACTTGACACGACTCCGCCAGATGGGCAACATGAAAATCAAGCGCCGGCAACTACTTCTGGTGTCATGCATGAGAAAACAACAGATGGCGGGGTAGTTGGAGCAAGTGATATTGTTTCAAATAACTTTTTCTCAGGGCCCTGTGCGCGCGACGTTTGGAAAGATCCCCGAAATGCCGGCGAAAATCGTTTCTTAGCCAGAAACCCAGACTTTGCAAGGGAGGAAGTAATATCCGCGAAGTCTTCCTCCGATAGAATACCACGTGGTAATTTAGAACTCTGCCAGAACGCCGTGATTCTCGGTGAAGTTTCGACCTACCAGAATGAGCGTCCGAGTCATGCATTATCGCGAACAAATGGAAGAAAGGAACAATGTTCCATGCGTCCGGAGAGAGAAACCTTACCCTTCGTAGATCTTGAGAGGCGGGCACTCTCTCTACCAAACTCTAAAGGAAAAAAACAAGACGAGGGTCCCTCTAAGAAAACTTTGAAAAACAAACGCCAAAAAGACAGGGAAACTTCCTTGTGATGAAAAGAAGTCTTCTCCCACAGCGAGCTGAAAGCTCTTTTACTGATCGTCTTTCTAAAGAATGTCTCGTTTCGAGTGTTTAAGAGTAAAGTGGTTCTTCATCAATTGTGAAAATTTTCGCCACTGTAACACTAAAAATATATTTTAACAAGAAACTTAGAAGTTGCCGCTTTCGTTTTACCTTCACTGCATAAAATCTTTACCATTACTTCAGATACAACAAAATAAAGTTGTCTCTAAATATCTCTTTCTAAAGCCGTTTCTAAGGAGGAAATTGTGGAAACATACGTAATGACTAAAATTTGTAAACTAAAGGACAATCATTAATATTGTGTTTGCAAAAGTCACGTAGATTTTCAATGGTACAAATTTTGATAATTTTTTAGGATAGCTAGGCACTGTATCATCTCTTAGTTACATTATATTTCCTCAAATAGGAAAAATGAGAAACATTACCATACGGAGCAAGGTATATAATTCACTCTTACGCTCGTTGTTGAACGATTGCACCGAAATCATTTACGAAAAAATAATTTCGTTCAATAGATTCACTGAAGTTTACTAACGCTTGATTATATAACAGACCTCAGACCGGCTAATGCATGAACAGCATCTGCTCAATAACGCAGCCGCTCCGAGTACATGCGGTGCCTTTGTTTGATATCATTTGGATGAACTTCACTAGTTGGGTCCTAATAACTTCCCTTCTGTCATCAAATTTTCCATTTTGAAAGTCTCAATAATTTTTTCAATGATGCTGAATGAATTTTCAACTCTTATCTGCTCCAGTTGTGAACACAAATATTAGGTAGAGTAAAAATTGAGCTATCACACCACCGTGGCAATTTAAAAGGCAAATCAGTTCACGATAAATTCCCAATATCACAATGAATGATGCAAATGAGCTCCATGGCCGACCCATTGAATTAAGAGGACGCTTGATAAGCAGTTAGACAGTTTTTAATTAGAGCAATAAGTGGACCGAGCTAAACACAAATGGAGTTATGAACCCGTAGCTTTATTCATCATTGCTGCGGTTGACGCTGCAAAATACAAGGTCGCCGCATCACTCAATCTATGTTTTTTAGCACTGCTGAGCATCCCTGCAGTAATTTTCGAAGCATGTTTTCCGGCATGTTTACACACGTTATGCTCATGGCACGTTTTTCGCTCCTGCTCTGCGTACAGAGCACACGCACGACTGATGTTGCGGTATGAGAGGGAGCACGCTTCTGTTCATCAGTCGTTTGCTTAGGATGCAAAACACCAGAAAGATTATTTAAATAAATGAATTTGTTTACTTCACATGGAATGATTAATTTTTTATCTAGTTTTTACGACAGGCTTTAAGATGAAAATGGCAGAAATTCTTGCCTGTCCCAAAAATCTGATACAAAATTGATCATTCGTTGTGGAGTAGATGAATTTCTATATTTAAATAAATTTTTGCTGGGTTTTCCTATATGCTTTTTTTCTATTTTGTCCAAAATGTTTGCAACTTTTTTTCTAAAAAAATTTCATAGTGTACTCATAACAGTACACACGTATAAATATATAACCAATCATAATAATCAATTTCCACAAACTTCATATTAGAAAAATCATTTTTTGGAATTATCACAGTGAAAAGGTTGAGATATAACTCCTCGTTAGCCCGACTAAGCTCAATGGCTTCTAGGGCATCCTATGGAAATGTATTGCAGCGCAATGCTCTATTGAAACGTAATGCTATGTTTACAATTTGAATTTTTTAGGGCATACGATTTTTTAGGGCATTTAATTTTAACGTACACTCGACTCGACAAAGCATGATATTTAGTTTGCCGTGTTGTGTTACGATACAAGGGAGAAATCCAAATTAAAAAATACAATTATGGTTAATTTCATTTCAAAGCCATAAGCTTATTATTTTAAACCAACGAATGAAGAAGAGACAACTACTTCTTGGCAGCTAGATTTTTCAATGCCTAGATAAGAATTGGCTTCTACGACTTGTTTAGGTGCTTTGTAATACTTTTTCTCACAGATGTTAGTATTCGTCGAGATCTAAGCCTTGTATTCAATGAAGTAGAAACTGTAACGAGATAGGGTGTTGTTATGGCAGGAGAGTAAAAATTTATTTCGGTTTCTGGTTTAATGATCGTGATGGCCAGTTTAACAAAACATCACTCGTTGAAGATCTATATTGCCCACATTATTCACATATTTATGCGTGAAATTATGCAGGGAAAACTGATAGAGATCTGAGAGCTTGAGGTATTGAAAAAATGGATGGACTAAATTCCTTTATATTACTTTTGAAGCTTCTTCAAGTAAGGAATTTTTGTTAAATTGAGAATTCCTATCGATTCTGATATTTAAGAGTTCGAATACGAGAAATGCTCTTTGAAAGACAGGTTTCTATCATCCATGGTAATTCCCAGGAACTTGGATGAACTCATTTTTCAATCTTGCCATGACTGCTTTTAATGTGCGAAAGAGATGGTTTTCGCTCCTTGGAAAATAGGAGATGTCAAATTTTATTGACGTTTTTATACATTTTATTTACTTCGATTCGCACCAAAATATTTTCTAGCACACCATTTATTTTCTTGCCCTTGTATTATAGTTTTCAACAGCAAGGGTTGAAGAGAAACATCATCAGCAAAAACTGTGCGTTTAAAAATTGAATTTGAAAAAATGAAGTATTCACAATGAGCAACATCCTTGCTGAATATCAAAAATGAACGAGGCCTGAAACCGATTCTTGTGGGAACTGAAACTGATTCTTGTGCGACTAAAATCGGAAAGTTGAGATTGGGAGTTACGAAAAACAGGAAATGGTGTACTACGATTTTTCATGTCAAAACGTCTATGAGGAACTCCTTCAAATCCTTAGCATTGGAGATTCAAGGGCAATATGCTGTAATTAACACAGTCAAATGATTTGAAAGTTCTATGCACACGAAAAAAAAACTTCTTTTGTCGATGTTTAAGTAAAGATATTGCAACCGATTGAGAATGGCTTGCGTTGTCGATTTTTCAGATCGGAAGCCAGGTTGTTTCTCATGGAGAGATTATTTTTATTCGTATCATAAGAGCATCTTCTAATGAGCAATCTTAGAATATGGTGCTAAAAATTGACTGCACAGAGATACTCAATATTACTCAACATTGGTTTTATAATCATTTTTGAAAATGGAGTGACTCAGAAAATTTTTCAAACAACTTGTGAAAATGTCTGAAGGAATGGCTAAACACTCGCAAATAATTTTCAAAGTATTCACACCTGCCAACAAACAGGTACTGCAATGCCATTTCAACGTCCGTATTATCCCAAAATGACATTCCAGTCCTTTACTGAGGGTCCAAATTAATTTCCTTTTACTTCCAATATTGTTTCTTCCAGTACTGGATGCATGGTCTCCTGCCAGCGTTGATTATTGCTCACGTCAACGTCACCTCACGAAGACACCTGATCAAATGTTGGTAATTTGATTGAAAAAATGCGCTATGCTGCTCTGCGGCGCAATGCATTTGATTAAAGATATACAGCCCCTTGGATTGATGCTCAATCATCGCACCTTGGCCAACGAGACATGAGCTCCTTCCTAATTAAGGCATTTAGAATGAAATTATATGCCTAAATTATTGAATGATGATTTATTCACGCCTTAGTCGTCAGAAACATATTTTTGTTTTTAAACACTGTAACAAGGTAGTGAGTATCCTATAAGCATACTGTAAATGAAATGGAAGAGTGCAAATAATTTTCTCATACGCTCCCTCATTTTGTTCGTAAGCTGCAATGAAGAAAATAGAGGCAAGCCTTGCTCCTCCAAGCTCTGCGCGGCTGAGCCTCGAAGGGTTAATTGCTAACTTGAAATTGATGAGCTATTTTCTCTAGATGAAGATCGAAATACGATACTCATTTGCATAGCAAGGTTCACTTCCGATAGCGGGGCAGCTGGTGTCTGCGAGATTCATTGCGACGGCACAGCCAAGGAGATGCGAAGCGAAAACTGGCGTCGGCACTGTGATTGACAGCCAAAATTTAATCGAGGAATATTTTATCCAGGTAAAGGATTCTTATTATAAGAATGGGCCTTTGATTCCAAAGAAAGAAGCTCACATAAAAAGTGCTGCTCTTATTCTACATATACTCGTTTATAAATATGTACATACCTGAAAGCCTGCTTCCAGTGAATTAAACTTATTGTTGACCATGTTTGAACTTAAGCAGCTGATGGTGTTTTGCTAGACTGGTCGTGTATGGAACTTCCATCCTTTCATAGTGACGCGTGTTCATTCTAAATAAAATGCGTTGTGGGGCTGGTGCACGACTCAGACGTCAAAACAATAAATAGCACAGCAACGGACGAGACAACCAGAACCGGCATGTTGTATCCTAGAGGCATTTAATTGTAGGCAATTCATGCATCGCACATTATCTTTCCCACTTCTGTGCGGGCGAAAGTTACGAGACCGCATCGCTCGTTTAGTTGCGCGAAGTTATCTACTGCTATTGTTGGGATTCGAAATTGAGAAGACTTGTGATGGAAATAAACTGACAGACACTAAGAAAGGTTAGCTGAATTACGTCTAGCAAACAACCTTCTTAGTGATGAGGTCCCTTTTTCAAAGCCGGTCAATGATCTATGCGCATATGCGAACATCTCTAAAATGCTACACTTGTGTGTAACGGAAGCTTAAGTAAAGAGACGAACAGAATTAAAAGCACGAGCATGAATGTGTCAGCAAGCGTACCTCACAGCACGAAGTTGGTGACCTCCACCGCAGTCGTTCAACTAAAGTCCATGACATTGGGCTAACGCAAGCGTTAGAAAACTGAGAATTTCTCCTAAAGATAAAGTAGTGCGAGCAGGAAACTCGCCTGTTTTCCAGCCAAAACGAGTCCGCAAGTTCTCGGGGGCACCGAGAGAAGGATTTTTACTGCTTTGCAGTTGTAGGAGAAATTCAGGAAGATAATCCGTTTTACTTATTTCTTGTTGGAATCTTGCAGCGCCGTTGAAGAGAGTCGAGAAATTTATTGTTGCGAACATAAGTCGCTGCGATGAGAGAAGGGACCAGAATTTAAGAGAGTTTACTGCTTGTAAGCTGGTCCGGCAGGGCTGGAGACAAGATACAGATGTCTCTGTCTCGATGAACACACGTGTAGCGCTTCCATTTAAAATGCTGGTACTAGGTTCACAAAAAGTTTTGTGAGAGAAAATCTTTTTCTTCTGTCACTTTTGAAATAGACAAAACAAAAATCGACATATTTTAAGCCTGTAGAGTAGCTGTAAAGTTTTTACCCTTTGGATCTGATATCAATAAAAAAGCACTAGCACTTCATTAACAACGGGATTCTTACTTAGATGACTGTGAAGACAGGCAGTCTTTAGACAAATGTTTCAGCTCACTAGAGGCACCAAAACTCTCCAGATGTTACGTTGGCACTGTTTTCAGGAACATGTTTAAAAAAAAAATGTTTTCGTTGATCGTTATATGATTAGAATTGCGTTGGAGTACATGTATAGTCACGCAAATAGACTCATAAAACTGATATATGTATCATATTAAAATTTCTAAGGCTCAATCACTCTTTATTTAATTTAAAATTAGGGATGAGGCTTAACAAAATAATACATTTCAACATTAAAAATGATTTTGAGTCACTTCCGTTCTCTATTGTTAGTTGCACAATCTGTCATAGCCGGTCAGCACTAGAAATTTAACTATTACTGAGCTTACTTGCTGCACATCGCACAAAGTGCTGGGTGATAGGCGAAGACGATCGCACAACTGGTAAAAGATTCATAATTTCTCGAGAAAGGGAATGAAAAGTCTCTTTGTTCGCCAGACGTACTCGTTATCGTTATTAAAGTTACATTAAGGCTTCATCTTCCAGCCTGAGAATGAGGAAATTGAGTCACAGGCGCGAGTCTCTTTTCTCAGTGCGATGCGAGTTGTCGACGCCCTGACCTGAGGTGTCAGAGGCTCATTATCGTCCACCTTCAATAAGGGACGAGAGAAGTGCGTCCACATTGATGGGCTTAACTCGTTTTCCGTTCCAAGGGATGTTGTCTAATTCATGGTCGAAACGTGATCCTTTGAGGCAATGAAGAAATTGAATGGGCGGAAGGGATTGTCTTATCACCTAAATAGATACATTTCATTTTGATTTATGCTAACTTCAATGTTTTTGAAGCAAGTTCAAATGGAATGCATTAGCTTAGAAACAGTCAAAATTGAATAATTTAAGTGGGTATGTCAACACAAGCGCCTTCAATGTAAACCATTTACAGTTTTGTTTTGAACGAGTGAATGACAAAACTTTTGTTCGAGACACTTTTGTATAGTCTTAGAATTATTTTGGCCCTTGAATTTTGTAATATTTGTTTTATTTTGCTGAAAATTTATACATTAGTATTTACTTTCCAACTAAGATATGTGCAATAACCAAGGATTTACCGGCAACTATTAAAACGGACATTATTGAGATACTCTCCATCCTTTCTTGAGAACAAGACCCAGGTTTTAGTCTGGGCGCTCTTTCCATTGTCTGAGAAGGAACAAGTTATAGTTTTCCTTATTCTGTGCCTATCTAATTTGATAGATTCATCACCATATATATAACTACATACTTTTTGCCTCTCACCCAAAGAAGTCATATTTTGGTCATTGAAAAAATTATAATTTTTTTACCTAAACGAATTTTTTATTCAGAAAGTACAGGCTCCATTATAAGCGTGACTATATACAGCTCCAGGGATTCAGTTGAAAATGTTCAAAATTAAAAAATTAATTCAAAATCACATGTAGCGTGAAATCTTAAAAAAATCTTCTGCTCAACGAGTTAGACTGAATGGTTCGTAGAACACATTTTGACACATCATTTACAAATGGAAGTAAAAGTGCAGAAAAGACTGGCTTATTTAAATTCAATTGCACTTAATTTAAACCTATGTTGAAAATTGAATAAGAATATTTTCAACCAGAAGAAATTACCATTTATCAAGAGCCGCTTCGTCTGAGTCATTTGCATTTATAAAGTTTGAGATCTACAAGAAAGATCTTTGATGAAGATCTACAAGAAAGCTAAGTCACAATTTACCACTTTAGTTCACAGCACAATAAAATCCAGATAGTCACAGACTTTGCTTTTATACTTATACAAAATAGTAGACTAAAAATAAATGTGTTCTTAACCGAGTTGGACTGAGAACTGAGCGTGAGGCCGACATTGCGCCATTCATTGTAACAACCACATTGCTTTGAGATTGTACTTTTTTGATATTGTATGATACTCTTTGAAGAGAACAGTGCTTTCAAAATTTTTGGATGGAAGCCCCGCTATGAATCGACCTATTGATCTAGAATAAAACTCTCATAGAAATACAAATGGTTGTTTCATACATTTGCTGTAAAATTCAAACGATTCAATTTTAACGATCGACAATGTTTCACGAAATAAAGTAATGGGCACATTCATGTTTGGCTCTCTGATGAATTTTTGTAACACAGGAAGTATTCAAACATCAGAACCTCTCGTGGTTTGTGGTAGAGAATAATTGAAGAAGGGAATTTTAATCGATCAAACAGGGCTTAAATAAACTATTTCCTAATAACATACTAAATGATTAAAGTAAATAGACGCTAGATTTTTAAACATAATTGCTAAAATGGTAGTACTTTTAGTATTTTTCTACTGCAAGAAAAAGTTAAGTAGACGACAAAGCGCGAATAAGTTGAATGAAACATTATATTTTGCAAGGGGAGGAATTAAGGCGGGGGAAGTGTGACAAGTTGACCACGGCTCAGAACTGATTCATCTTCAGACCATTGTCACAGTTCGACTGTCCTGAGAAAATTCAAGATTCGATTTCATGAAATAAAGAGAAAATCTAAAAGCTTTCGACTATTCTGCCGCCTGAATGTAGAACGGGGCCAATTCCCGTCGAGATAAAAAAGTCACTCTCTGAGATGGCGGGCCACATCATTCCGGCGGGTTGGGTAAAAGCCCGTCATTTTCTAATCGTGATCGCCAGTAATTTGAAGCGAACCGACGGCCTTTGCAATTGTTTGGGATTGCAAACGGTTGCTTTCATAGCGCGCCTTTGACCAGGCTGAAAAAATTCCTTTGGATTTGGTCTGTAAAATTATTCCGGTCGAGTGGGGCCGTAAAGGTCGGACCCTGAGTTTCGTCCACCGAGGAGCTGCAGGAGCTCCCCAGCAACTGCAGCACTTGCAGCAGCAGCTGATGCAGATGCAGATGCAGCTGACGCAGCTGGAGCTGCAATACGCTGAGTTACATTATCGTAAAAGTACAGAAAAGACTGAGTTACTCAAATTCAATTGAACTTTAAGCCCATGTTTAAAATTGAATCTTCTTATTTTTAAATCAATGATAGACTTGAAAAATTAATGTGTATTCAAATTTTTATAAATTAGAAAATTGAAAGCATCAGGAGTGCAAAAGGATCAACGCAGGCGTCTCTTTCGACAGGAACTACATGAGCAGCATCGGGGCTCTGCAGCGTAACTGACGGTCACGTTTTGTGCGGATGGAAACGCATGATTGTCAAGTGGAGTAATTTTGTATTGAATGACGTGCAGCTGGGTTTTAATTCATCTCTTCCATGTTCTCAGCCTGACCGGTTGACTAAAATAACTTAAGCTCGTGGCATTAGATGCTCCGGGCTGGTAGCGCATTCAATGAGGTAAATTATTCAAGAAACTGGATACGAACTTCAGAAAATTAATTTAGATTTTACTCACCGGTAGCTTTTCGTAAAACGCCTTATTTGGCATTCGAAATCTAAATAAATTCACGTCCCCACGAATTTGAATTGAAAGTAACTCGGGAAAATCGTCAGAGCTCATTTTCAGATCGCAAAACCGGCCCCACCCACAAAAGAGTTCGGATTTAAAATGCGCGAGGGAATGTGCGATGAAGCTGTGGTTTGGGGTAGATAATTCGCTGACTCATCACCCTGTCGGAAGCCCTGACCTCGAGTTTGACAAACGTCGGCAGTGGTGAGGTGAGCATTGTAACGGTAAGTCAAGGCTTTTCTCAGCCGATGGCTCTAATCCGTTTTTGGAATTTGAATCATATGACAATAAATAAAAATGATCATGGTGAAAAGCAATTTTTTTAATGAAGCGTATCAGCCTTCATTTTCGAATAATGACGCAATGAATACACGTTATAAAATAGGCAAATTAATTTTTTCCAAATGTATATTTGAAAGCTTGACAGTTGCATAATTTGTTAGGTCGGATGAACTCTGTTGAGTATGCGAGAACTTATTCGATACAGCAAAATTTTGAATGATTTTTAAATCCACGTACGTTCCACGTACAATAAAATTTAACATCCTAATAGCTGCTTTTCGTACATTTCAGGCAAATTACATTTTACTCCAATTTTTAAAATCCTAAATATCCTAAGGGTATAATTTCCATGAAATGCAAAAACGCACAGAATTGTAACAACTAAACTTCGTAACATAAGCACGAAGCGCAAAAGTACAAAGTCCTTCGTTAAAACAGACGTACTGTAAAGAAAGCAGACATTATTTAACTTAAAAGGTAAATAAAGCTTTGCGTGAAGATGTCCTGAATTTGCGAGCAGGAGAACATTATCTACCCCAGTTGTCCGCACTTCAGCGAGGTAGTCTTTTCGGGCTGGGCAAAAATGGCGCTTTTGCCGCTGCCTCTGATGAAGAGCACTTTTTGAGCTTGTCAACTCCTGATTGGCTAGGAACTTGCTCCTCGCAAATGAGGAGTTGTTGTTCTGGAGGGATTAAACCTTTCTAAGATCTTCAAACATGCCTGACAGCTTCAGAACTTCGGCGCCTTGTGGTATGTGACCTGCGCGGTAGCGGTACCCTCTGGCACTCATCATCGTGCCGTATCCTAGGAGAGAAATCGGCGTTGCTACAGCGTGAGGTCTACCACACTATCGCATGAGGTTAGGTTACCAATGGATATTATGTATTTCCATACATTTAATTTTACGATAAACACATAATTTGTACATCTGAAACTGCTCCTGGGTAGGCGATGTATGGCGGTAGGCCTCACGCTACAGTAGTACCCATAAATCATTACAGTTCTACAATGCCTTGAAACAAATGGCAAACGCTGTTTGGTGTTTTCAAGCAAACAAGAGGATTCAAGTATTTTGGAAATTTATAACTAAAAATATCAATTTTTCAGGAAAAGGGCATCAATCATTCCAGTTCCTAGACAATAACAAACAATTTCAGTGTTAAGAAAATAATAATCGGAATTAAATAGTTCGAGCGCATGGAAGAGTGAAAACATTCGCGCTCATTGATAAGTGCATGATTTAAATAGCGAAGTGTATTTTACACGATTGTGAAAGGTATTCAATTACTATCCAATGTGAAATAGAACTACAAACTAGTGCAGTGTAGAATTTCCAGAAAGTATTTAAGATAAAAGAAATATTTTCAATGTCGTCTGTAAGAAACACTAGCTAGATAGCTCATCTGCTCAGGGAGGTAAGCTCAGAAATAAAATAAATGCTCTCTAATTTCCTCGAGCGAAATTCGTCTGCTGTTGGAAAACTAAAAAACGAAGCTGAAGAGAAAACTTCGAAAGAACAAATTTCGAACTCGCCAACTCCTGCCCAGGTTTATGTGAGGCAAACAGAGTAAAATATTTGTCAGAGGATTACGTCTTCTGATTTCCCGGAATGCACCGAATTTGTAACAAACTTTTTTAATTTCCTTGAATGAGAATAACCGAATGTGCTATTGTGTAGAGTTAGCTGAATATTTCCCCATGAAATGCTAACTCTTCGACAAAATTGATTCCAACATTTACCTACGTGAAGGTATGGTTGAAGTCAGTTTTCTCTATGTCATCATTATATTTACAATTTTTAAACAGTCCGAGATGAAATAGACATGAAGTAGTAAAAAATGCTCTTGGAAACGTTAATCACGGAAGTAATGGGTTTAATCGCTTTATCGATAACTAGTCCTACTATTAACATAACTATTTTCTATGTTGAAAAATTTGCGAAATGTATCTATGATCATCGTTTAAAAAGTTGATCCACAGCAGCGTCAAAAATTGGTCATTTGTTCTGCAAACAATGATCATAAACATGCACGAGTTTCGGTAATCTAAAGTTCAAGCGGACGTGCAAGAGAACAAATGAATTTCGTGAATTGAAGAACGAGAAAAAGGAGCGAACATTAAAATTTTTTTTGTCGTATTTAGTCTCTATCTTGATGAGATAAAATGGTTGTCACCAGTGCAATTTAAATTTGCTAAATTCCCAGTAAAAACGGACAAATATTGTTACTCAGACTCTGCGAAGCTATCTGAGCTCAAAAAACATATCCCATTATGTGTATCAGAGATCCTTCCGAGAAACTGCAACGGGTTTTTGCGTCTTTCAAACTATTGTCAGTACGAAACGCACAACGCCTAGCGAACCTAATTTAATCTGGAAGATTGATATTCAGGCTACGGTGCATCCTTCTTGTGTGTGGGCCCGAAAACTTTAAGACTTCCTTCAATTACGAAAATTTCTTGATTAGGAAGAAACTGACGAGAAACTTTAACCATACCGGGAACCAGAGCCGATTAAGGCTGAAACCAACCCGCCGCTTCCAGCCGAGTTCCTTCCAACTTCCTACTGCAACTCAAGTTTGTTTCTGTGAACATTTTAACCTCATGAAAAAATTATTTTGATCGGATCTAACCCGCATGTAGTTTTGAACGATTCATTAGTAGAGTGATGTAATTCACATGAATATTTTCAAACTGCTATCAATGTGATTTCAAAATATCATTTCCACCCGAATATTTTATATACATGCAAATTATATTGTGGAAACCTTCTAAATAAGCCCCAAACAAGAATAATTTTAAAGCGCTTTTACAGGAGTAGTTAGGTTAGTACGAACTGTGGTTACGGAGTGGAGTAAAGAGCTGATGCACGTGTTACTAGAACTAACACGTTGACTACGTTTGCTCGGTTGATACGGTTGGTTAATGCGTTGAATGCGTATTGGTATTTATAAGAACAATTAGAAAAATTGTTCAGTTATGTACCAGTATCAATGAATAGCATTCCAATTAATTCACCACCTTTATTTAAATTATGATATGGCCTAAAATTTAAAACATTATAGAGCAATTATGTTTTTCCTGTTTCCTAGAAAAGATGAAAATGTAACCAAGTAGTAAAGACGGCCTTTCAGTTGATGGTACTCATTTGCTCCAATACGTAGTCAGCATGTCAAGTGGATGCTAGATATACAAAATAAGCCTCACAAAAGTATTTTTTTCTAGAAAACAAGAACAAAACAGTTACATTTACGAAGAGTAAATTATCTAGTTCTTCACTCTCAACAGAATAGAAAACTCTGGTATTTTCCAAGATCTTCCGCTTCACCAGAACCTCCAATCGACTCTCTTGTTCTGCTAAGGAACTTTCGTTGGATAGTTTTATGCTATTTTCTGCTTGACAAATGACTTCAAAAGTTGTAAGCAAAAACAGGTCTACAACCAATGTGGTAACACATTGTATGTAATACATCAAGTGTATAAAAGATTTCTTATTCAGGATTAAACGCGAGTGAACTGCAACGATAAAACTTGCTTAACAGTTGAAAACTGAATTTACTGTTCCGTACAAAGTTGAATCAAAGCGCGAAAAAGCATTTGGAACTTTTTACGAAATGCATTGAAAATGCAATGCATGTAAACGCAATACCAAATCTAACTGAGCTCATATTATGGTTATGAGGAAAGAATAGTTCATTCAGTGATTAATTTTCTTTTGCCTTCGATTAGCAAAAATGAAAAATAGTAATTGGCGAAGAAATTTCAAGTCTAAGAGTCAAATATTCATGTTTGGTTTAATAGTTTAGCATAATTTACAAGTACGTAAAACTTGTAAATCTGATGAAATCCAATAACTGAAAATGTTTTAGTTCAGAGCTCAGCTCAAAGTTTACATTAACTTCAGCCTAAATTAAACTCCTTTTCTCTTCAGATGCACTGCAATCAAATTATTTCAAAGCTTGGTTTCACGCACAGATACTTTGTTTGATGTTCTACTGAACCACTTTGTAAAATAGCAACATTGAGCACCCTCACATAAAAAGTGTAGAATAAATACATTACAATCCCGCATCTCGGTATTTTTTCGTTATATTGGCGAACAGTTATATTTAGTGTCCTCCGTACGCTGCAGGTTACTGCCGACAGAATCCCACAAAAATAGGAATCAGGTTGAAATCAGAGAATTTGGTTCACTGAGAAGTAATTGGAATCTGAATAAAAACATTACTGTTTTGTTATTGCTGATTTAAATGGATATTTACTGGGAAAGTACGTACATCAAGAACATCAAAGTAACGTATCATAAATTATTCCTGTAAAATACCCATTAAAAACAAGTAACTTTAATAATGGTCTTTAAAACCTAAATTCGTGGAGCGCTGCGCTCAACACAAAGTGTAGATAGAACTCAGTTTCCTCAGTCGGGGCAGAATTTGGGGCTGTATATGCCTCGGTTCCTTCACAGCTTCTCTACACGGGAGAGTAAGACGCTGATTTGGAGGATGAAGCCTTATTTGACAACGTAGAAAACTTTAACATCTTCATTTTTTATTTTATGAGGTGCAATTCGTCAGCGCTAAAACTAACCACACGCCCGCATAAGGCAGCCAAAAATTCGAAACTTGAATTTGCGCCTAGATTTGTCCATCACAAAAGGCTTTGCTGTCTTTTATCTTTAAATGTGTTGTGATAGCTAAGTTATGAAATACAGACTTACAAATCTTGGTTGGTGTTATGTATTCGAATTGTTGAAATTCAGTTTTCTTATGACAAATTCACTTGGAAGAAAGCCCATTCAGTTCCTTATAAGGGAAATGTTCTCATTAGACTCAGGTATCAAAAAAGTATCTTTTCTTATCTGTGGGACTTGTCTGAGTAAATAGGAGTTTGCATCATCAGTGTCAGTGTGTGTGTTGTTTCAAAGCAATTATCAGTCATCAGTTTTTAATTGCCTTCAACTAATAACAATCGTAATTTTAAAATTTAACGTGATGAGATAATCTAGATTAAAAAATACTGCGTTCCTAAAGTTCAATTAATTGAATATATTCATCATTTAAATGCAATTCATATTCATAACTTTTTGTTCATTTATATAGAGTTTATTTTCAGAGTGAGGTTCTTTGGAAATGCTGACGAAATTTCCCCCGAAGAGTAAGTTAAATACTCGGTGCCTTTACCGTAAAATTAATTGAAATAGAAAACAATCACTGACAAACTATTGTAAAAAACCAATCGATTTTGAGAATTCAATCGCCGACTCCACCATGTACTGAAATATTTCCCGAATAGTAAGTTAAATACTTGTTGCATTTACCGTAGACTTATCTGTAATAAAAAACACGTTCAGACAAACTATCGTAAAATGCTAATAGACCTCGAGAATTCAATTATTCTCTCGACCATGTAAAAATCATACAAATTTGAGAAGACTGGCACAAAATTTACTGGTCATCCGATAACACAAGCGAAACTCAGAGTAATCAGCGCTGAAATGCAGAGTGAGCAGAGCGGGTCACTGTGTGGTGGTGGCGGCGCTAGCACAGCGCTGCTGTCTGAAGCTGAGCACTCGGCGCAAATTGGTCTTATGAATGCACGCTCATTAGGGACTGCAAATTGCTGCGATGTCAAGAATTGTACAATTTTGTTTCAAACATAAAACTGAAGTGCATCTAAAATGAGATCTAAGTACGTTTTCCACGTTTATTAGTATACATGTATATATATTTCTTAAAATGTGAATACAAGAATCTAATGACGTGAAGGTAATGGTTTTGACGTGAACTGAATGCAAACTAAGTATGATATTAAATACAATTTACAAAAGTAACTAACATTGAGTGATATTGCTTTAGAGTAAATTTTCACTTTCGTAGACTTAATCTTCGCTGTTTGATTTTGTGTAGGTAAAGCAAAACATCACCTCGCTTCTCTCTCGCTTTAAATAACTATGAAAGAAGTTCGGTGAAGGAGAATTCAGTAAGAAAATATTTCATATCATCGAAACTTTGCTGAAATAGAACAATATTATCAAAAGGCAGAGAATGTTTGAGAATCAACACAGGTTATGTCAAAAGATGAACTAGAAGAAAAAGTTCCACTAATTCCGTAAAAATTGAAAAACTTGCAAAGCATTTTCAAATCAAGCAATATGTATGATACACAATTATATGAAATTCTTCAAATTCATAACTTTTACGTAAATTCTGTCTGGAAATTTTTTACGAAAATTGTTCTCGTAAATACTGAGGTCAAATTTAGAGTACGCTTATTTCAATTTTCTCACCTTAACCTGGGGTGGAAGCTAACAAACGAATATTCTGGCCTGTATAGTCAATGAAATGCACTTATGACAAGCTCAGTCACCATATTTCTTGACATTTTTGGCAGAAATAGAGTTCTCTATTTTTGATAATTTCAGTCGACCAAGTAGCCGTTACTTCAGTAGTTCTTCCTGAACAGTTAGATCTAGTCAATTGAAAAACGATTCATTTTAAGAGTTTCTTGTTATCTGAATTAGGCCACACAAGACCTTTTTTCTCATTACTTTTGGTTAGATTCGTCAAAATCGAAAGCATCGTTACAAAGTTGTACACGTATAATAGTTTGAGGACTGAGAACAAAACTTATGATGATGAGATTGAGTGACAATCACGCAACCATCTCACAGCTTCATACACCAAAACATTCCCAGTTCACGTGCCAGATCCGTTGGAATTGAAAAAACTTTGTTATTCGAAGCCTTTCTGCATGCCTTAATTGAAGCGCTGCGTAAAATGGACAACCCAATACTGAGGCAATTGATCGGTTGTTGTCGCGTTGTTTCAGGTGAAGCATCGGCAGTTTCAATCGGTCTTGTCTGACTTTGAAACGCATGCTAGGATGATGCTACAGTATGATAGCATACATCTGGCGTCGTTTTAAACATGAAATAGAAGACTTGGGTTTCTCTACAAATGTTTTGGATAAACCGTAAAAACAAAATGTCTCCTGGTAATAATGGATCTTTGTGATTGGTAAACTTGGCTAAAGAAATAAATACAAACGCTTTATGAAAGATTCTAGCGGATAACTATGTCTATACTAAACTATATGTAACGTATATACATTTCACCCGCGGCACAAAAATGACTTTGCGAAATTTCATTGCTTCCTTAGCTCCTTGTGGTCGATCAATGATAAATTTGTGATAGAATCTTGATTATGTCAGCATTTCAATGTTACTTGATGGTAAAATACACAGCTATTAGTTTAAAATAAACTAAATTGCAAGTTCTTTTAATTTCCCTTAGCGCAATAAGAGCGTACCTAAAAGAGGAAGGCACTATTCAGTATGAAATTAAGAGAACAGGGAACCTATACATTTGGCGTTTCCTTTTCTTCCTGCTCACAGGAACACTAAGATTAAAAAGCTTTTCTGAAATAAGATAAAATTTGGAAAGGAAAATCATAAGCGCTGAAAAGGGAAAGCATTAAACCGAAAAATATGTTCCATACCAAAAAACTTATTCTATTTAAAGAAGATGAAGACTTACCTCATCTTCAGCTAAAAGCTTCAAATCTTCCTCACGAGAGCGCTTAATTAATTTTCAAAAACTAAACTTCAACTAACGTCTGTCACATCTCTGTATATTCCAATACTTATCACCGAATAATATAGCTGAAAAGCCCTCATCATGGTGGCACTTTTGGCGGAAGACAAAGTGCGCGTTTTGCATGAAGATTTGAATGAAGTTTCCAAGAAATATTTTTGAAGGGCGCATAAAATGAAATGGAGGTCATCAGCAGACCCAGAGGAAGCGCTGCTCCGGAGTTACGGTGCTATTAAGGTAACAAATATAGAATATGGCGAGGTTGTGGAGCGCTTTCTCAAAGAACATCCTTGAATTTCTTCGTTTTGAATTGTAATACAGACGAGTTATCGTTAACTGGGGCCGAAGCAATCTCATTTATTAAGTAGGGAAGAGCGCTGCTACATGCAAAACATGCTGCTCACGATCTCATAGCGCGCGTAGGGTAAAAGTTTCTGAATCCTTCACAAACTCATAATATCCCCATAAACGTAGGCGTTTAAAGTCTTTGTGAGAGTGTGCTTCATTTAGAGAACGTGATAGCTTCTAAGGATCGGTATAGTTTTTTCCTAGCGTTCCTTTTGACATGAGTTGCAATCAAGGACGATTAGTTTGACTTTTCCCTTACAAACGCAAACAAATGCATTTTCTGATTGTCAAATTTTGTCTTTTTAGCAGTTACTCATCATAATTTTCAATCTAGGCATAAATTTAAAATTTAAAGTTTTTCAATGTTTGACAATTATTTAACGCATTTCTGTACACGAATAAATATGACACACATTTTAACTTAAAGTTCATTCAATAAGATGGAATCATCTGGATTGAACGATAAACATTTAAATGATTTTTGAAAACATTACTTTTTGAATGTTCAACGAATATTGCAGTGAAAACGACAATTTGCTAGATCTGTTTTCGTCAAAAATGTGAATATTGTACACAAGAAACTTTTGAACACATAGCTTCAGTGCACACAGTTCACAGCTGCGGTGACTCCTGTCGATAGAAATTTCATTGCAGCCGATGAATAAGAGCGCAAGCGCACTATATTTAACATGACACAATCTGCTTCAGCATTTAACACACGGCGTCAGCATTTTAAACAAACGATAAGAGAAGACGAATTTAAAACAGAAATAGGAATAGAGACATTTGCTCAAGGAGAAAGTTGCGGGCTAAACCAGTTTCCTTTTTGTATGAGTCGAAAGAGGGAAAAAGGTGAGATAAAGTCTGACAACAGAACCAATGGTATATTTCTGCAACGTACGCACAATGTCGTTATCACGATGAGGACCTGAGGAAACACTGGTGAGCGTCATGTTTTTGAATTCATCTGAAGACGTTTAGTGCATGCTCATCTTCCCTAGTCGAACTCAGGAATTCATCCTGTACTTCGATGTGCATCAAGATTTTGAATAAAATGAAGGATATTCCTCTTTAGTCAAGTTTAATAGTTTGAGGTATTTTCGGTAAGATAAACGATTTGAAAGACTTAGTCTTTATTTGCCATGTAGAAAATATTGAATGCTGAGCATGCAAATAGAATTCATTTTAAAATTCTTCTATAAACGTATCTCCTATAAACGTGAGCATTGATGTTGAAGACCAATCAACACAAGCTTAGAACCACACTCGCCGCCATGCTGTGACTGAAAGTCGAACTGCCAGTGCCTGCGAAACTTCCTCCTGCTCGCGCGGCCATAACAAGCAAAGGCTCATCAACTTTGAATCTCTTCAATTTGTTCTCGACCGCGGCAATTGGGCCACTTTTGCCCCGCTAATTAGAAGCAGTTTTAGTCCATCCGTGACCATATGTCAGGGCTCAAAGTTGAGGTCATTAAAGGGTCTTCTTATGAACGGCTGCTGCGCTAATTTGACGCCTAGATGTTCCGGAGAAGAACGTCTGCAAGGACTTGGATTGAAGACTCTTTGAAAAAAGGCCCTATTTTTGGGCAAAAGATGCTACATCTATGTGCTGGACTACGCGGAGAAAGTATAACAATTAATTGGGTGTGGTGTCATGTTGACTGTCTTCCCGATGTGTTTTATGTAAATAAAAGTATTTGACGATCCAAGCGTTTCGCAACAATCACTTATACATGTCTTTCAACTTTAAAATATTTGGCTAAAGTAACATAAGCACACTGATATTTGTGACGGAGACATCATACGTACACGAGTATTCATGAAAGAAATCTCTGTTCCTTAGAAATTTTGCCAAAGTTCTTAGTCGGGGGAGAGAATTGAAATTCCATGCTCCTGTCGCTGTGTTCAATTGATTTGTCGTTAATAAAAACTCGAGACCGTCTAGTACAAGTGAGTAAATATTCACTCTTTCCGATAATTATTCTAGATGACTCGAGAAAGAGGTGAGGCTATGTAGAGTGCAGATGTTTCAGAAATATGAACGGGAGAATGAACGTTTAAATATTAAGTAAGAAACCATTCCAGTTGAGAGACGCAAACAAAATTATAAATTAGGACTCAAAAATTCAGATTTATTCAGCATGCTTAGTCTTTGATTGCGACAAATTCATAAGCCATACAGCAAACAATAATTGGAATCTGCAGGACTTGAGTGGGAAGCTGAGTGTTGTGTCAGTGCTTCATTTTTATTTTTCTTTGGAATTTTTTTCATTTCTGGGGAAACATGTTACACACAATACATGACACTTCAAAGGTTATGATAACAACACTACTCGTTGTAGAGCTCCTTACCCTCCCGAACTGTTTCTCTTCCTTTAGTAATCCTCCACAAACTCAAATCTACAGGAAAGATTCCAATCAAATCTCTAGATCGTAAGCGTCTGTCTAACAAAAGAATTAACTTACAATGGAAACTGATGGCTTGCAGACCTCCAGCATCAGCATGTATTTACTTCTGGGAGTTGAAAGCTTTGAACGAAGTTACCATCTAATGATACAGGAAAGCTCTCAAGTATAGATGTCACGTATTCGTATGTAACCAAGAAGTAATCTTATCATCATAATCACATTGAACTGTTATAATAAATCAATGTTCCATACTGAGAAAACGAAAACTTTTACTTCAGGGTTCCCAAAACTACTTGTCATTCTGGTACAAATTTTGTGTTTGGGTAAAAAGGACGACGAACTTGCGCTTCTTCTGCGTTTTTTCCTTCCAAGACGAAATAAACCTTGACTTACCTTTACTATCGCAATGGTAATAAATTAATAACTATAATGTTCACTTATCCTGAAGTTATATAAAATAATGTCTTTGTACTCCCTAGCTTATGTCACAACGACAGACAAAGGTCGTCGTTCCAACTCAGAAAAGTTTCTTTAATCTGAAAACAATTGAGATGTTCGAAGACTGAAGTTCTCCTAAATACCCTCAAGAAGAAATCACGTAAGCCAAAGAAGCTCAGCTCCAGTTTACGGGTTTATCTGTGAAAACATCATTTTCAGAGACGTAAAATGTATGTGTGTATAAATACATGTCAGTCAATTTTTTACACTCTCATGTGACATATTTGAAAGCGTTGGGCTGCTAGGCTACGCACTGCATTTGAGGAAAGGGCATGCCGAGGTGCATACTTGTTTATTATTCTCTCATTCTGAATGGGGTGAAAAGCTCATTGGAAAAAAGGGGCTTATGTTAACTTAACACTTCGACGGTGGCGTGTAAAACTGAAGTTTAAAATACAACTCAAATTTTGTGAGTAATGTTGAAAATAGGAAACATTAACTGGATTGTACCTTCATTTAGTTTTGATTAAGTATTCATAAAAATTATGTGTGTGACTACTAGTCGGTATGTAGCATTTTGAAAATTTCCTCCGGGGCCACCGGTGGCGCACGTCGCACTCAAATTGTTAATAAGATGCAGACAATGTATTCGAGATTGCGATTGAATGTTTCACTCCCTGTTACTCCAACATCTGGTGTGGAGTTGACGTAGAAATATTCTATTGTCATGTACTACAGGTTTGCTTGCTACGAAACGCAATATTTTACATAGCATCCCAAACTGACTTAATTATTCTTCCATATTTTCTTGAAAGTTGTTTAAAATTCTAGCAGTGGCTGCACAGTTCCTGAAAATTCAAGTTTAAGTCTTGTCATGAAACGGTAAACTGTACAGGGGACCTGCGGATTTGAAATTCAATATCTCACGCATGACTGAGCGGTGTGTGGAATTTTTGTGAGTGAAATTTCCTTTAATAATATCTGTGGTTTATTAGTGTTACAGTTAGAGAATAGCGCTAACTAACGTTTCCAAAGGCATGCAACTAACTGCAAATTTCAAGGCATTCGTAAAATCCGGCGACTTCGATCATACGACTTATAACAGTGAAGCCGCACGGGACTTCTGTGCTAGCGCAAAGACAGACGAGAACTTCGGATGAAAAATTCCCTTCCTTCCTAACAGTTTGATTGCTGAAGACCCAAGAAGTATCTTGGCTACGGAATAATAATAAGCCGCCTTCCTTCACTGGAGATGCTGTCTCCGGCTCCCAACTGTCGCCCAGCGAGCCGTGCGGAACAGCAAACTAGCGCGCACGATCCGCCTGGGCAGTCAGAGTTCTTTTGAACGAAGGCATCCAGTCAAAAGCATAATTCAGTTCCAACTGGAAGTCGTTTGCCTAAAGTGAGTTTCCACTCATTTGCATGAGAAACAACAGGATCTGCCCGGACTTCTCGACAAAAAGCGCTCACAATCTGAGCTTGGACCGCTCCGAAACAATGTTGCTGGGCATTATAGAGACGCTGTGGACATTGTCAAACATTTCAAGCGACTGAACTTGAATGCTTAGTCATTGCAGTAAATTCTACGTAATATATGCGTAAGAATATACTTAAAGTGCGCAGACGCTATTCTGCCATGCCCAGTTAATTGAATGAAAGTTAAGAATACTCAAGCCAACTCGGGAGAATCATTACAATGAATAAAGGAATTAGGCATAACTTCGGTAATCAACGAGAAAATGTCTAAATCAGTGGTAGTTGAAAGATAAAAATTATGCTAATCTAAAGTAAACAGTAAACACGCATTAAATGACATTATAAAAGTTTCATTTTTTTTCTCACTGCATAATACTGAGAAACTATCGGCTTGTGTGGGAATGCTCAAAATCTTAATCTCCGAATACGCTCTTGCATCCACTCTATTTTCAACGCCATGCATCTTTCAAGATTGTTACGCCGTACGAGCGCAGATGATTCGTTTTTAGCGACTGGGTGTGCAAAAAAGTTGAAATCTAATTGGAATCCTCGTTAGAAACCGGAGAAAAGATTCTCGAAGTTGAGACTTGGGCCGAGTCTTAACTTATGCTGAAGCAGGCGAGGGCTGTGTGCCGCCACCTGACGACCGCTGCGGGGAGTGCGGGTATTGTTGGTTTCTCACGTCATTCTGTCCATGATCGAGTGTAACTGTGGCACATAATTTACAGCTTCATCCATATTTACATGTAGCCACAAAAGTCATCAGGGAGCCGCAACAGCAGTTATAAAAATGAAAGGGCATGATATGGTAATTTAATCATTTAACCATTTAATCTTTAATTTAATCATTCAATGATTAGAATAGAATTGATGTGTATATATCGAAATTCAGCAAACTGTTATTGTTTGTATAGTTGCGAAGGCGCAACATCTCAAAGTGTTTAAAGTCTTAAAACTGTCGAACAAGCACTGGGAAGCGCTATTGTAGCGTGATTCAAATAATGTCGGCTGATTTGCATTTACTTTGGACCTATAAAACTGCATCGCCTTTTTCGTTATATGGCGAAGAAATTCAATAGGTTCCACGTGAGAGCGATACAGAACCAAAAATCTTTGCTCTGACATCATTTTTTTAGTTTTATTACTCGCTTTTTTCCACGATTTAATTTCGCTGGGAACTGAGGGTCGTAAATGTTCACTCCTCTGCAGTTGAAGTAATGAATTTAGGAAGACTCCAAAGAATAGCTGCGGAGAGCGTTTAAAAGCTTAGTGACTCAGCCACAATGAAGGAAAAAATTTAGAGCTGAGGACTTGTTTTATCGCATCCGAAAATTTACCATTGATGATAAGCGTTAATACTCAAGTCTAAGTTAACAGACGCAAAGTTGTCGCCAAATTTCTGAGAAGACAAAATACATCATCTGCTGCAAAGAAATTATTGATTACGAAAAATGTTCAAATACAAATAGAAGCTACGACGTCAATATAAATATTGCTTATCACCGTTAACATTTAAATGAATTTTTGAGCATCTGCTCGATGCCTCGCAGCTGTTCAAGGGCTAATAAAATTTCTTCAAGCCGAGAGCACGAAGAAAACTAATTCAAGTTAAACTAAGTTCGTTAGGGTGGAAAACGTAGCTCTAATTGAGACAGAAGAAAGCTTCCTTCGTCAAACGCTAACGAAGTCTCAGCAATTGGACTAGACTCTCGAACGAAGAAATTATTCCGTCAAACTTAAAGAAAAAACTGCTCAGAAAAATAGAAAGCACCCAGCAGCAGATGCTACGCGCTTGCGTCATTAGATAGCGATGATTGAGTTACGTGACTTCATGCACGTAATGAACGTTTAGAGCGCTAAAGACAGATTTGGTAGAATATCGGAAGTATCATTGAGCGTTAAAGATTTCATCACAATCCACATATATCGATCAAGAACATCATTCGTGATCTCAATAGATCCTTGTTTGAAAAATACTTGATGCTGTAATTTTACACTCTTCATAAAACACAAGTACATTCAGCAGATGATTTACAGTACCGTGGATAGTGAGGATAATGGTTAAATTTTAAAGTGCGACAGCAGCTCGCAAGTAAAATTTGCCAGCAGATTCTTTCTACCTATACGAAAGTATTCAACCAGTCAATTTTTAACCAAGGATATTCTAATCCTACGGTACCAGAAGGCACCGCAGAAGCAAACGTTAGTTCAATTTTCTAATAGTTTAGTCAGTGTTTTGGCAGTCGTTTATGCCACTGTTAATGCTTCCGCTTCTGTCGACGAACATGTGAAATTCGATAAAAAAAAACGGATAGAGGTGCACATTATTTAGTACAGCTTTTTTCAAGCCGCTCGAACTGGTCTTGAAGCCAGGCATTTGTTTTCTCAACAACATCTATGTCTTGCATACAGAGCTCAGGAACTCATGAGTGATGCAGAGTTTTTCTGACTTCATCTCCAGTCGATTTGGACAATGACGAGCAAGACTTGATCTCGGTGTAGAACGGCCCTTCGCGATCGCTCAACAGGATCTTGGAATTGGTTCAACTGCTGTTCAAGAGCCCTTGTTGTTAGCCTTGTTTGGATTTGGGAAATTTTTCGAGGGAATGAGCTAAAAACACAGGCGTAGTAGCACTCGCTTGTCCCCGGCAACATAATTCTGAGTTTTTTTAAGCTTCAGGAAGACGGTAAAGGGTTAAAAAATGCTTCTTTAATCTTGATGTTAAAAACAAATGCTTTTAAAGCTGTTTAGTAGTTACATTACCACTGAACAAACCGAATGCATGTGATTCCAAAGCATTTCGTATGGTGAATAAAAGCAGTAGTACCTGAGGTACATAATGAAATTTGTGCAAGGTGTGAAAGCTACTACAGCAAATGCCCAGCAGTTTGCATGGCTAGCTTCCTAGCAAGCGTGAACAATAAGGCAATTAAACGTAAGCTATACAAAATTGAAAGCCTCGCAGATGAGAGATTCTTCAATGATCAGTTCAACAGTCTTTTACCTATTCGTTATCTTGCATAAAAATGAACTATGGTACAGCCAAAATAATGTAAGTAAAATACAGCATTCTAAATACAGTATTTCCAATCTTGTGATTCAGAGGAAAATTTTTTTCCAAACTTGGTAAGGAGCGTAGGAGATCGAGAACATTGAAGAAACATCAACTTCATTTTTATAAAGCTTAACCTCAATTTGTTTACTCACAACGAGTGAACACCAATTTACCGTTGCAATATAGTACTTTTACCGAGTACAAAGCACAGTGCTTCTAAAGAATGAAAATTGCGTGCTGAACCCTACCATCAACGTTATGTCATCCTTAACAAGAATGAGGGTAAGCTTCCTTACACAAATTCCCCTCCAAAGGCTCTGAATTTCGTCTCGTCATTCGTCCGTTATTCAATTCCAACCAAACAAAACATGCTCAATGCTCGTGGTAAACGGCACGCGTGATTGTAGTTTGCGGTGAAATTGTTTTAAAAACTTTTTGGTTTATCATCAACGTTCATTACTTGCAACCTTTATGTAGAAACTATAGAGCTCGATTCAGTCCAAACACAAAAATGATAATAGGTAGGAAAATAGATAACTTAAAATCAGTGTTCGGGACGATAGATTTAACTAAAGAAATGAAAATAAAATTTAGCAATGGTGTGACCCAAACGTTTATACAATTAAAAATTTCGATTTGAGAGGTAACGAAGCGCGTAAGTATAAAATTCTCATTTTTATTCGATGAACAGCGCTTGGTTCAATATTTCATCACGGAATTCGTCTAGAAATTGCACTTGCGAAAACAACGCAGCCTAATGAACAATGTCGTTCCCATTCTTGCATTAAAGGCAGGAGGGTTAAGACAAAAAAGCTCAGCTCTGACTTGAAATAAAAACCATGGATTCAGGAGTCCAGTAATTTGAACAGAACTACTACAAAATGCTTAATTATCTTTAGAACAACCCCACAGTATGCTAACGATACGTCGAATGAGTTTGGTATTTCTGGGCATTGGTTTTGGCGCTTATTAAGACCTTCGAAATTTAATCAATAGCTGTTCGCAAATTATGTTACTTGCCTAAAATGTATCCTTGAGTTGCGGGGAAAGACATCGTCAAAGAATTTGATGCTCAGTGAGAATTCGTACAAATAATTTAAATTACGCTTATATAAGAATGATTTTCATGCCATAAAATACAGCATTAATACAGGCAACGATTCTAACATGAATGGCCAGTTCTAACAGGAATGGACGCACCTTCACAAGTGCTTGAAACAAAATTTCGTAAAGCAAAAGTGATTCTTTTTCCACAAAAGTTGAAAAGAATGTGCTTGTATAACGACATTTTGAATAGCTTAAGCAGGCTTTTTAAATAATTTAATTACAGAGTACCGGTGAAATCTGAAAACTATTTCAAGATACTGAACGTCAACTTTTAAGTCATTCAAGTAAAAGGTTTGAGTAAAAGTTCTACCGTGGGCTTCAATTCAGACACGAAAATGACTTGAACATACGGTGCGTCTAAATCTGTGACAGCATGGCTCCAACAAAACGTAATTACAATTTTGCCTTAGCCTTTGATGAGTCTGGCAAGAATTTATTTTGAAATCTGTGACAGTTATTGAAAGCTCAAATGTATCGTCGGGCTCTGGAAATCTTCAAGAATCGAGCCCTGTAGCTATTGAAGAATGAAAGAATATTCTGGCAAAAATAAGTTTGAATTTGATCGAAACGTCTAAAAATGGCTTGTTGGAGGCTAGAAGAAAGGTCATGCTGTTGGTGATTAAAATTGTTATTTGTTCCCTGGCTCATACAGCACCCATATTTTTGTCAATACATTTCTCGAATGACGTGTTTGTGACATGTAATCAAATCTGCTGCTCTGAAAACTAAGTATTAGAGGCATTTCCTTATACTTAATATAACATTAACGAATTCTAATCATATGCGCTTTACTTTCTATGAAGTGGTAAAAAACATGTATTGAAGATTTTTAAATTACAAATCATCAATAAGCTGGTCCTGGGAGGAACTGCGAAGACTGGTGGAAGAGTTTGGAAGGGTGCGTGATAAAAAGTAACCCCGAGTAAATTATAAATAAGAACAAAAGTATATTTATGAAGTGTTTGTTGATTGGGGTTTGTGGGAGGAATGAATATAATTTTAAATGAAAAGATGCCAGAGGAAGTGAGTTGTTTCGTGCACTTGAGACCACGCGTGGCCGCGGATGGTGAATTGAATGAGGAATTAAAAGCTGGGGTAAGAAGAGGGTAACAAACGTGGGAAGGTTTGAAGGCGGTAGTAAGGAATAGGTGCCTGAGTATGAATGCTAGATGAAGGTCGTATGAAAGAGTTGTCGCGCCCATTTGATTTGAGACGTGGGGCTCATAAGCTGCTGAGAAGAATTGCTTGAATGTGATAGAGATGAAGTGTCTGATGAGTGTGGTGGGACTGACGTTATGCGAAATGCGAAAGACTGAGGAGGCGAGGAGTATGACAGAAGATAGCAGAGAGCTGGCAAAAAGAGTGTACTGCAGTGTGTAGAAGAGGTTGTGCCATACAGAGAGAAGGACGGAGAAACGGTTGGTGAAGAAAGTGATGAAGTCAGAGGTGCGTGGAAGGAGTACTAGCGGTGGGCCGAAGACTGGACGAATGGGGCTGAAAAAGCGTCACGCGATCGAGGTACTCGTGTTACGTTAGAGGAAACTAGAAGATGTGCAATGGAAAGGGATGAGTGGAGAGCGATTGTGAGAATGATTATGACGCATTTAAAATGGGTGGAGTCAGGAGCAGCTCAGTTTTTTATTAGGATTGTGTGAGAGTGGGCTCTTATGAGGAAACCATGAGCGGCAGGAGTAAACCAGCGTCATGTGTTGCAGCACTTTGTAGTGAAAGAGACGTTCTGAAGACGTAGGTACGTGTGACCATGAGCGATTGCGGGTAAATATGCAACTAGGGGGGAGGGGAAATCTGGTTCTCGTTGGCTAACTCCCTCCTTACTGGTTCCGTCCTTGTTCGCGAGAACAGGGCTTGCTTCGTAGGTAAAAGAATTATTTTGTACACCAACTGTATGTCTAATTAATAATACAATGGATATGTCTCGCTTTCTACTCCTCACACTCGCTACATCGCGAATGAGAGCCCTTCACTGCTGCTGAAATATTTTCCAGTAAATTTAAGGCCACACCACAGCTGAGAATCGCCGCATGTATCTGCGCATAATTGTGCAGTAAGATAAGCGCAGCAACGTTCACGCCAAGGCTGGTCTCCGCCGCGTCTGAGATGCTGCCGATGGCGGTGTGTAGCAGCGGAAAAGTGCTCTGCTTCACGAAGAAGGTTGACGCTGAAGACAACTACTGCAGTCATGTGGACATTTTTACGCAACCTTTGCTAAGCACCGGCGCTGCCAGCCACGTGAACTCCAGTATAGGCGGTTTGCCCACGTCTCGGCGACGATTCTAACAGGAATGGCCAGTGCAATTCACTGGACGTGGTCATATGTGTACATAATTTAGTCACAATCCAAGGCTTCTCTAATTTTAATCCCCTGACTTCGCTGACCATTTATTTTTTCGCCTCTGTTTTTGTATACTTACTATACGTCAGCATGTCATAAATATCCCTTCATTACATCACTGCAACAAGACCACATTTAGAATGCCTCACCCTCTCCTAGCATAAAACAACTTAAGAAATCCTTTCGTACATGCTCCGCCAATCATATCACGTTTGTATTCCTTGAGATCACTCCTGTCTGAACTACGCGCCAGCTCGTCAGCGCATGCATCAGCTGCTGCAGACAGTTGTTTTCATTGCGCGGCTTTCGAAAAATGTATAAATTTATCAATTAAGTTGTAATTTATATAATACACGCTAACTTACAGTAGCTGCGGCTCTCTCAATCAATGCGTTTAACCGAAGTGGCTCTCTTGCAAAAGCTAGTGAATAAGACTGCATGATCAGCAGTTCGGTATCACTGACGCACCAAATTACATGCTCTGTAACTGCACGACGAGGGTTGTCAAACCACGCTCTGAACGTTCACACGCTCAAATTGGGCTGGGACAAGGAAGCGGCAAGCGCACTGAAATTTTTCCTAATCTCCTATGATCATTTATCCCACGGCAACAACAGTAACACATGATCGTCAGGGAGGCTGTAAATATTAACAATGTTATCATCGCTCTTTCTACCGCGCAGCAGCAAATTACTTAAGGACTTTCACTCATCTTCGTTCAAATAAGCCATCTTCATTCTCTGTTCTATCGCCGTTGTTTTCAACAAAACATCTTTACCGTAGGAATTAATTTCCCCATGAATTATTGGCTTCTGCTTCACCAACATCAACTTTTACATCACTTCGCTTCGGCAATTTTCCAGCATCTTTTTAGGATTGTTTTTGGAGCAAAATGATTAGTATTCAATTATTAAGTAGTTATTTTTAAAACCACCGTTTATTTTAGGTCATTTGGAACAATTTTACAACAATTTACTTCAGGTCATTTGGAAACATTTTATTTTCTCCTTAGTTTTCTTGCAACCGCTTCTATCAAAAGCTATTTTGCTCACAATTTTCTTGCAATCAATTCTGAAATAAGCCTGGACGAGATTTTTCTGATATCAAACACGAAACCAAATGAATTTTACTTCTAAAATTTTGCAATCTTTCTGATGTACGATACTTTTTCTTCCTATGTTTAGAATAATCGCTAGAAGGGTACATGTTGTAGGAAAATTCAGTGTAATTACTCTCAAAATGCATTTTATTCACGTTCATTTTAAAATTTCATTCACACGTTAATAACATCGGGTTATAAAACATGTCGACTCTTGTAATTTTTTTCTGCGCGTCGCTATTGGTTCACACATCACACGCTCACAACTTTTATCGAGCATATTTTTATTATTGGTAATCTGATGCATAGCGACTCGATTTACAGATATAAAACTGTTCTCGTATAAAAACTTTTTATTTTCTCTCATAATCAGGACTGAAATCATTAATAACTATTCTCTAAAATTCATGATGGCTCTAAATAATATAATAACAGTCACATAAAACTCGGGCGTCCCTCCGGGTTCGAGTAGCATGCCATTGCTTTAGCGCCGCGACAACAGCTCTATTGGACAGGAGAAAATCTTTTTTAAGCAAAGAAAGAATAAACGATCTTTGTGCCATAAATATAATGAGATAGGAAACGATTCCATTAAAATAATTTTATTCAGGACACTCGGATAGAATCTTACAGATTTAAAACGCGAATATTTGTAATGCTGATTTATTGGATTGGGATCCAGTGAATATTATTTTTGTCTTAGTTTACAATTCGAGTTTCAATGCCAACGGTTTGGTTTTATGAGCTGCAGTTCCCTCAGAGACTCACTATTCAAAGCTAGAGCGTTAAAAATGTGGGAAAATTTCTCGGACAACGCCAGGAAAATATTTCAGCATTGAAGCAAAATTGAGAGAGTGGTTAAATTACGCCAGATACGAAGCATTCGATGACAAAATGCACCACATTGAATATTCTTACAATTCATGTTGAAAAGGCGCCTGCTGCTACGTCAGGGAGCACTGAAATAAAATTAAATTATCATGGGGCCGTTTCGGAGAATGTGTGTCTACGCCAGAATTTACAAGCCGTTCAATTTTGAAGGCACACAGCAATCGATTGCAGTTTGCAACAAACAACTCATTAGGATGCAAAGAGGAGCTTCCAAGTCGTCCGCGCTTAATCGGCTTGAGCGGTCTCTCCAAGATTTACCTCGAGTTCAGCATTAGCCCATCAAAACACAATAACTAAGCACCTTAACGGAACCCAACAACAGCTCTAATTGTCAAATTCTCCACACCGCTAGTCGAGCCAAGCAATAAATGGATGCCGAAGCGAAGATTTCAAATGAATTTAGGGTGATGCTAACTGCACCATAATTTTATCTCTATGCTAATGAATTCCTTGCAACAATCGAATGAAATTTATTCCTAAACAAAATGAAAAATTAACATCCATCTGGCACTTTGAACTGCTGTTCGCAGAAAAATTAAACGGTTTAACGCACAAATAACGTACTAAACTTTTAATTTTTTGTTAAACATAGTGAAGTTGGTCAGAAAGTTTCGAAGTGACATCATAAATAAATCTGTGCTCAAACTGCAGAATGCTAAAAACGTTAACGTAATCATCAGCCGAGGGAATTTCATTTAGTGTTGTTATTGTATTGTTATATTACATAAGTTAGTTGAAGACTCCCTAGCCACAGCAAATTTAGCGATCCCTAAAAAGCAATGTTAAGAAACCATTTAGGATGAACTAAACACAATCAATGTGTGTACCCACATCCTGCGCATGGAAAAAGCGAGACTGGAAAGGAGCCTGTGAAGCAAGGTGAAATTTGTAAAATAAATTAATAGGGGCTGGGAAAAAGGATAGCATTAAATCAAAAAGATGGTCCGTACACAACGAAAAATGTGTCTTATTTCTACAAAAGGAAAGCATACCTAACACATAGGATGGGACCTCAGATCTACTCCCTGAAAGGAATAATTCTAATAGACATATTCCCATAGTTGTATCCTCCTGAGTGGAGGGAATTTTAAAAATCGCAATGTACTGAAATTGAATATTTGCACACGATCTAAACTGCACTGATCAGTGTTGTGCAGTTCCGGGAGGAAGTTTTTAAAGTATGTTCTCTCTGACAGTAAGATCGTTCTGTACACCAAGAACGGTGAACTGCAAAGCTGTTTGTTTGTGAAGTGAACAGAGGGAGTGTGGTGTGCGGACAGCTCTTCAGCACACAATAATTCAGTAGAAATTTTCAAATCCCGCACCGACGACTCGATATCTCTTTTCAATCCGTTATGATTGCGTCCTTTTTGATAAACACGTTATCCAAGCAGCGGAGATAACAAGCTCTCAGAGTAAAAGAATGGAAATTTACTCACATCGGTGGAGTTGGTACAGTAAAGTGAAGTAAGTATTTGGACACAAAGGACATTTTTATTTTTCGGCATTTGTGTAAAATTGTAACCTATGAAACTAATAATATGATAGCAGCAACACATACAAACATGTTCCATTAACTAAAATATGAAATACAGATCGAATGCATATTCGTAATTTATACAGCATTTTTGTTAATAGGTGGCGAAAAAGATATTTGGACACTCTTATTATTCCTGTAAAATTCTACAAATTTTGTACTTCTAGAAAAATAGTTGCTTATAAACCTTAAAAGAGTCAACTAGGAAACACACTGAGAGGTTACGTTAGGTTTTCAGTGTGACTGCTGTCATTTTTGCACGAGACCTCGACGTGATAACACTGTAACATGCCCAAGCAAAGTGAGCAGTCAGAATGCACGAAAGAGCGAATAATTTCGGAGTTTAAAAATACAAAAGCTATATAAGGATATCAAGAACCATCAATGTTCCTGTTTGTACAGTAGGTTTCATTGTGAAGAAGCGGAAAGAGTAAGGAACAACGACAAACAAGCCGAGATCGGGAGCTCCTCTAAAAATTTCTAAAAGAAGTTTGGTAAAGATGTTGCGTGCAGTTAAGACTAATCCCTCTGTCCCCCTGGAAATGCTGCAGACTTCAGCATGGATGGCACTAACGTTCGCAAGAAAACAATGAGTAACGAACTCCACCGACAGGATCTGCAGTAGCGGAGGGTTCGTAGTATGACTCCCTTGTTGAAGAAGAGGCACCTAAAATCAAGACCGGATTTTTCGAAAGAGCACTTAAATGAAGAGGACGGCTTCTATGAACGCATTTTATGGTCGGACGACTGCATAATTGAGCTTTTTGGTCGCAATGATACAACACACGTCTGGTAATAAGATGGTACTGCATATGATAAGAACAATTCCATCCCAACAATTAAACACGGTGGAGGAAACATTGTGTTCTAGGGGTGCTTTTCTTTCGTGGTGTAGGAACACTAGAAATAATTGAAGAAAAAATAGATGGTGCCAAGTACATACAGATTTTAGTTGGTAATTTGCAATAGTCAACGGAAAATTCGGGACTCCTAAACGAATGGTGGTTTCAACAGATAATGATCCAAAACACACAGCTTAAGCAACACAGCAATAGATTGTAGACAAGGTGTTAACGTTTTAAAATGACGTAGCCAAAAGCCAGACTCAAACCCAGCCAAAAAATTATGGCGGATCCTGAAAAAGCAAGTTCATGCAAGACGACCCTCAAACCTTGAAGATTGAAAACTTTCACCAAAGAGGAGTGGGACTAAATTCCTTTGAAGTGTTGTCAGGATCTGATAAAAAGCTGCAAAAATCGTTTATGATCAGTAAGTGCGGCTACGTGAGATTCTACTGAAAATTAAGCGTTTTTTTTTGCAACCGTTTTAAATATTTTTTCCCCACCTATTTCCTAAAATGCTGTATAAACTGTGTGTATTCAAAATAAAATTTTTTAGTTAATGATATATGTACGTATGTGTTACTCTGCTATAATAGTATAAGCTTCATAGGTTACTATTTTACCTAAATGTCAAAAATCAAAGTTTTTATTTATGTCCAAATAATTGTTGCACTTCACTGTATGAACTCATGGTGAAATGTAATTTATCGTCCTGAAGTTCATCGTCAATAAATGAATTGTAGACTGTTTAAGAAAGAAAGTGTTGAAAGTACTTTAAGTTATGTAGAGATACATTATAGGATGGAACTGAACTGAACGTTTCGAAAAAATTCTCAAAGAAATTTGTGCTTTCCTTCTTATGAAGCTCTTGGCCTTTGAAAGCAGGTATGTACATTTAGAAAATAACTTCCTTTTCAAAGAACGCCACTGCAGGCTAAGAACATCAGCCAGGTACTACTTCATCGGACGCACATGAGTTTAAAGAAAGAATTTTTCTGTGAAATTAATTTATTAGTGATTATTTTTGCCCTTGCGGGCCGAAACGGCTGGCAGGTCGAAAAGACTACTGATGAATTTTGTTCATTTTCTAATTTGTATGCCCTTATTTTTCAAGAATGTCCTGAAATCATTGAGCTTACAGCCTTTAAACACACTAGTGTTTCATATAGAAAATTTATGATATATTCCAGAAATTTCTCCAAGATCAACACACGCTTTTAAATAAATTACTTGCGCTTTTCTGAGACTATGGAGCGCAAAAATGTTTGCGTAGTTAACTTCAGGGAATGAGTTCACAAGGGAAAAATATCAAGACCTGACATAGCATACATAAACTTAACACAAAAATCGGCCTTAAAGTTTAAGTATGAAATTCCGAGTGACTTGCACAACTTTCATCGCGACACAACCGAGATGAAACGTGCAAATTAAGTTACGAGTTGGAATTTTATATCCAGTACAGGAGTCATGCAAGTGCGAAGCGCCTGACCTCAGCTTTGAGCAAGATCTTGCAGGTCATTTCATGTGAGCCCAAACGAGATGCCGCTCGGGCTCTTTACAAGCGCTTGCGCATTATTCTTAATTGAGTTGGTGTCCCTACCTCTCTGCAGCCGGTCGAAAGATGCGCCAAAAGTGTGGCGCTGTTAATTAGATGAATCCTCTAAGACTAGAAGTAGATTAAGTTTCATGCCTTGTTCGCGAGAGATTCCCATTGGCTCGATTCCTCTGAAGGAGATGAGACGTCGCTATTTGTCTCTACAGTGCCGGGCTCAGATCCAAATGTATTTCAAGTTAGGCCAGCATGAAGCTCAGCTACTCGAGTACTGCTCATGAGAAACTGTAATTTAAAATTTTTGGGATCTATCGATCGATGGGATAATTTGTCTCAGCCTTAGTGTAGCGGAGAATCATTATGGAATCAAAGTCAGCGTTGTCGTTAATAAAGACTAGTTGAGCATTAGTAGAGATGTGTTGATAATACACTGGATTATAGTTAAACTGTTATCACATTCATCCAATTGTTCCTGAAGATACAATGACGTGGATAGGCGTCGTAAGCATAGGAGTATAACTCAGGAATTCTGTATATCATCGAGGCTTGCATGTTCCGAGAGAGTGATGTCGGAAAATTTTCGCCCATACGATCCTCTGACGAGAACAAGGAAGAAATCGTGCAAATTTAATGCTTAATAAAATCCCACGCGTAATTGTCAGAGATTCACGAACTATAGAGTCACACATGATGAATGTGAAGACAAAGGTAAGTTACAGGACGCAAATCAATACATGAAATACGCTAAAGAGGATAGTTCAATCTTTCATCTCTCTACCAGAAAGAAGCTCTGAAAAGTCGCCGAACGCCGAGCAGCGATAAATCGTTGAAACAAATTCCCTGCTATGGCACCTGGTGCGATATGTTGCGCTTTTATTTTCAATTCCGTCAGAAAGCGTAGGATCTACTCGTCAAAATTCTTGAATATGCAGCTTATTTCATAAACTTGTCTGGTACTTGCTCACCATACTTCCAACTTAACGTTTTGTTCAAATTTCGGTAAGCATCTTATTGCGTACAAGCGCGTGAGCGAGACATTTGCTCACTACAAGGCTCCCCTCCTGAAAAAAGAGTAATGACTGATCCATGCCTATAGCATAAACGCAATTGTTGTGTTATTCTAAGATATAATTTTTTATGCTAAACTTTTACGAAAAATGGATATTTTTTCCTCTCACTTTTACAGTGAATCAAACATCTAACGCTTGTTGCACAAGTAGCAGTGCTAGCGTTACACCATCAACGTCTGACATATGAACAGGATGCAATCACGCGAATATTATATTCTAGGAAATGGCTCAAAGTATTCAAATTTGGTGTGTATTCGCAATTATTTCGTCGTATATTGCACGTCAGATTCATATTAGCGAGGGGGTGCCACATCTCAATCACAATTGATAGCTCTTCAACGCTGGTAAAATAAGCTTTAGTATTTTTTGCCCATTTCAAATAGACTATAAACGTATATTCCTAATCATAGGACGTGTTCAAATGTATAGATAAGTTTGTTACTATCTTTTGCTCGTCAAAATTTCAATCTATTAGTGGAATTGACTAATTTGTTACCGCTCTTGCATAAAGTGTCCTAAGTCACCGCGTCACAAAATAAATTTTTCATGCTTCCGATTACAGAACTTGACTAAAATATTACATCCCTTCCTTTTATGATCTATTATGACTTTCAGACAAGTATTGTAGCAAATCAGGTATTCATCCAAGGATGTTACCCTTTTCGTGTATCATTAAGCAGGTACTCAAACAAACAGTGTAGCGTATGCAATTTTCGGCAATCGATTTTCCACTCCTTTTATTCCACAGTGCCATAATTTCTTTTTATGCTAAGTGATCTTCTTTCAGGTTGTCACTCCCAGCATGTTACCGAATAGGAGCAGTCTAGAGAAGTACACCGTTATTCTGGTAAATGGAAGGGACAACAGTTCCGACTGCATTCTAGACGGGACATCACTTCTATTCCCCAAATTTTAAAACCTCTTCAACTTCTTCGTAGTCACGTACTATAGAGCTCCAACTGCTTCACGTCGCCGGTACAGGGAGTTTTTCTTTAGGTCGGTGCACATTCGGGCCAGATACTGAATGTTCAGATTTACACTGGAGGTTGAACGCACGAGCTCGAACTTACAGCCTTGAATAAAAGGATGCATATGAAAGCTTGTTTAGTTCATTTCAGTTTGTGTGTGAGGCTTACGGAAACTTATCGGTAAGTCGAACTAGTGGAAGAGGGTTGATGATGAGCGGTACCAGTGTCACTGAGAACATTTTGCTAAACACGAATGTTTAAGACTTTACTTGAGTCTACCTCCGAATTCACTGAGTATCTGAATGAAAACATTACTGTAAAAAACTTATACTGAATTTAGGTACAATGTGATAAATTGTGAAGTAAAAGCACAATAAACATGAACATTCGAACTTGGAATAGATAACAATGTAAAAATCAGCCGACAACATCGCGGATAAATCGGATTCATTCATTTACAGGTCTTGTCTGAAAACATGAAAACTTTCCATGATACAGAGATCAGACTTGGTGCAGGGTGAGTGCAAGCGCTTAACATCTCTATAAAGAAATGATCCGTGTTGATTCAATGTTTTCTGACAAACGACTCACGAGGCTTTAGCACCAAACTCAACAATTGTGTGAAACTCTCTGTTGTCGAGAGCACCTCACAAAAGAAGCGTTGCGAGTTACAGGACTTGCAGCGACTGGCACGTGAACATTCGCTGTGTATACTACGCATGTGCAGTCGAGACAGGCATCACTACATTACCTCATTTGCTGAGGTGGGCATCACTACATTATCTCATTTGCTGAGGTGGGCATCACTACATTACTTCATTTGCTGAGGTGGGCATCACTACATTACTTCATTTGCTGAGGTGGGCATCACTACATTACCTCATTTGCTGAGGTGGGCATCACTACATTACCTCATTTGCTGAGGTGGGCATCACTACATTACCTCATTTGCTGAGGTGGGCATCACTACATAACCTTATTTCGTTTGATGTTCGAATTAATTATTCAATGATCCCGAAAGTATGTTCAAGGATTCATTGATGTAATATATTCCTCCGAAGTGATTAAAACAATAATCATTAATCTATCCGTGCGATTTCTGGCAATAGGTAATTATAGAATTAACTGTAATTAAGGAGCAGTAGGAGGTTTAAAGTTTGATGATGCAATTACAATTTAGGAACTTTTATGAATTTTGCTCAAAAAAAAAACAGGGATTCATTGATTGCACTGATGAACTCATGCAAATGATTCATGTAACCATAGAATTGAGGTTAAATTCGTGAAGTTGCATATGTTCTGTGGATCGAAGTGATTGATGTCGGAGTTACGTACTTCGCAAAAATGTTGCTGAAAAAATTGTTCTGCAAAAAAAAAACTAAACGCTCAATTTCAATGTGCTTTTTTGAAGAATTTACAAGCAAAGAAACGAAATATGTTATTGACTTCACCAAATTCCTACTCGAGTCTAATTTACGGTGGACAGACACTGAAAATTTCAAAAGCTGTTCGAATCCAATATCGAGGTCGAAAAGAAAAAGAGCGTCATCGAGAGATCATCTGTAAGAAACCTGTTTGAAATATGTTTAAGTAAATACGGATTTATCTTTGAAATCAGTTGAGACATTATTGACGACCATAGGAGACAGAGGAGAACTCGCCGCCAAGCCGCATGCCTGATTATGACTTGAAATGTTGGACTTCAAATATTAATGACGTTCAAATGGAAATATGAACATCAGGGATTAGTATTTCTGCGTGTCTTGCTGTTACGAACTGCTAAATACTGTACACAATTTCAAAACTAGAAATATTCTGTCAAAAAAAGTGGCAGTAACATCATAGACATGAACGGAGTAGAAATATTTTACTTTTCAGCTGTGTATTTACAGATAAATTGTATTCTGAACACATGCCAGATTATTTAATAAAGTCATTTGAATTGTTAAAATCAATTTTCTGAGGACTAAGGGAGTCAGGTACGAAGGAAAGACTTTTTACAAACGAAAGTTGCGCGTCCTGCATGCTGGATGGGCTTGGGTTTGATGAATTTATAAGTTTGGTTATAAAAGCATGAATTTAATGCATGAGGTACGTTAATCGATTTATGCAGAATACTGCAATAAGTATATTTAATTTTAGTTAGATTAGATTTAGTTAGATTATAAGGTGAATCATTTTTCTACATCAATAATACTGAAATATCAAAGTATAAAATTAAATTGTGATTTAAGATCGCAACGTCAAAACTCAGCTCGTCCCTATGGTTGTTTGTATTTGTTGCTTCAAGCACTATGAAATAAAATGAACAAAATTCCTACTAAGTTCTTTCGAAACGAACGAGCCTAGCACCAGCTCCAAAAATCAGGGCTTATAGCTCCAGCCGCTAAGAGCTCACTCGGTACTTTTGCCCGGCAGTCGTGACGTGGGTCGTCCGTACGGCTGTACGATCGCCTGCGATCCTAGTGGAGAGTTCTTCTGTGCTTCACCCGAGTGGTTTGCAAAGGCTGAACTTTGGGCTTTTTTCCCCTACGCTCCTCCCGAGTGGGTTATGATGGCCAGATCTTGGGTTGTGCGTTTCTGTATGCTTCTTTCAAGTGCACTACGACGACCGGATCTCAGGTTGTGCGTCTCTGAGCACTACACTGGAGCGGTCTGCGGCGGCTAGATAGTACCGAGGATTACCGAGGCTGCACCTTGAAGACGAGAGCGCAAATGCCCAGCTTCTTGGCACGAACTTTACCGGCCTCAACTTCAGCAGCCTTGGAGGTGTGTCCCTGCACTCGCCTTGTCTTTTGATGCTAAAATAGGAGGCCAACGCTTGCGAAGCTCTTGTACGAACTTACAACGTAACGCTTGCCTCGTAACTTATAATTTAAAACTTACTTGAAAACTTATACCTTAAAATTTGCTTTATGACTTCAACTCAAAACTTAATTTCCAACATAAAACGTAAAACTTACCTTATGACTTATCTAATACGTTAAAATTCGAAATTTGCCTCATAACTCAAACTTGACTTTTAGCTCAAGAATTTCAGGCGGTAATTTTCTATGGCATCCGATGTTGCCGAGAACTAATCATTCGCCATTTCTCTAGGCTCGGGAGAAGAGGGAGCACTGGGGGCTCAGCAGCTCACCGGTCAGTGAAGTGACCAGCTTAGCCTACCGTGAACTCAGCTGCTGCCTGCGACACGCTGGTGCCGGACGGGGTTCTGTGGTCTTATTCAGTGCCCTGTTGACATTCGCTTTTGTACACGTAAAACTCCAACACGCCAGGAATATTGAATGATCGTGTCTCATAGTACCTTATGCTCCTCGTCAAAAACGCACTAAATTAATTTTATGTTTTTTAGACCATCTACGTCGATTGTAATAATTTTACTAAGTTAAATTTAAGTCCAAGTGTTATTTTCGCAAAAAAAAACAGTCGTAGTACATTGGACTTACACAGTATTTAGCCACTCATATGGTCAACTTCTACATCAGAGATACTAAATTCTTAAAATCAGTCTTACTCTTAACTCCTAATGCAAATAGTCGCATGCGACAGAAAGTATTGAGTTTCATTCTTTCTTTCAATTGAGGAACGGAACACAAAATTTCTTAGTCTTACTACCGCAATTCAATCGAATTTATAGTACTCATTGATGTACAGAGGCCCTATTTGTAAAATAAATCTATAGGGCTATGTCATAGTCATCATGTAGATACTTGAGCATGATGCAAGGCTCTCGTTCAGATCATCACCATTTGAGACTCACATACCCCTCCGCTGAAAACATCAGCAAATCCTCAGCTCAAAAAGCACGGACAAAACTTTACTAAAGCGAGGTTAAAATTGAATTAAATATTTTTAGTGATAGAACGCCTATTGAGCATTATTCAAGTTTTCGTTTGTACGATTGTTACCCGGCTCGCCCATGACTTAATGCCGGCTGGACTAACACATTGATTGACAAAGAATTTTAAACCTTTTTCATTTGTTCTATTATACAGAATTGATTTCTTCCCGATAGTAGTAAAAGGATCCCGTAAAATGACTAAGATATTAAAGAATAAGTGTTGATACAAAACCATCTCTGCTTCAACGAACGTTTGAAAGCATGGCATCCTATCATGGGATGAAGCTCTGAGACTCAGACAGTAGAGAACCTTAATTGCAATGCAATAAAGTTTCAGTAGAAAGAGGGGATGTAATCATGTTAACCTATGTTTATAAAAATGAGCAACGAAAAGAGCATTTGGAACACATCAAACTGTGTTTGAAGAAGTGAACCAAGAGTAGAGTTAAAAATAAACAAACGTTGACAAAGATTTTGATTTTCCTCGAAAAGTGATTTGAGCTTAAAGGAACTTGGAAAGAAAAAATAATTAAAGGTTAGGGATTTATTTCCGTCTCCAGCTCATTTAAAGGCATTCGAGACTACAGCATTTTGTTTATTTCGGGGAAGTTGGTGCGTGGCTCGGCAGTGACGAGAGATGGTTTGGTCGGCGCAAAAATTAAATTAGCAACTTAGGCCACTTACCATTGGAGGCGAACGCTACAGCGAAGAATTTAGGTCATTTCTTGAGTGTCAGTGACGTAGCGTGGTATTCTTTGGTCAAATGGCAAAACTTGTGATGCGCGGCAACCGTGAGTCCGAATTGAGAAAATGCGAGATCAGTTGGACTGAGCAGTGTGTCTCAGGGAGGAGGATGGCTATTGAGATAAAACTCTCGTGTCAGGCCTTCTCGATGAAGGAAACTTCAGCTGTCTATCAGATCACGTTAAGTTGTACTCACAGATGACTGTTTTTACTGCACTAGTTAATTTAATGAGCGAAAAAAGGAGAAAATAAATCACTTTATCTACAACGCCCAGGTTTACGCAATGATGGTCGATTACATTATTTGATTGAATTATTTTACGTTCATGAATGTTTCATAAATATCTCAGTAAAGTTTGAAAAATACTGTCCCCAAACGTGTATCAGTTGATTCCGTAAGTTGCATTTCCACCAAAACACAGAAGCATAGAATAAAAGTGATCTCATGCTGTATTTGCAATCGTCACATGCGTGTCGTGGGGTGCACCCGAGAACAGAGGAAATCGGCCGCTGGAAATCATTCCACGAAAAGTCATCCTGCAAATCTAATATTCGAAGCAATAGATAACTTTCAGTTGATTGTTATCATCCATATTTCCAATTTTATCGAAAGCCTATAACGTACTTATACGTTATTTGGCAGCAAATTGCTTTAATGATTTGAGCAGCGTTGAGAGAATTAAACCTCTGAAAAGAGGAGGAAAACTGCCACGTGCGTGTTCTCAAAACCGCGAGCCATGGTTGAGTAAGTGCAGGCATAGGCATCGTAATTCTGGCATTTTGAAGCCCATTAGTGCACCATCATAGGAAATTACTCAAAAAATTATTGCCTCAATTGAAGTTATTCACACCGTTTTGATGTTTCTATTTTACGCACGTCACTCAACTGTAGCACTGTTTTAGGTGAAGACATTCAACTGACGCAGATGCTTCGTTCTTTAATTATCAATGCTTTCTACTGCATGCAAAAGAAGGGGAGGACAAAATTTAATATGAATCAATTGAACGACAGATGGAGACATCGACAGAATCACTTAGCAGAATCTGCTGCGAGGAAGAGAAGTCTTAATAAGAGTTTAGGTAGAGTATGAAAGAATGAAAACTGCATCTTAAAAGAACTCTTTGAGAGCAAATTTCTCACTTCATTTTCCGAATCAGATGGCTGAAAATGACCCTTCTTACTTTCATGGATGACAATAATCAATGATTTTTTACATCAGATTTCAAGATATTATGATTTGAATTACGTATAACTGCCAAAAACAACTAATGTAAATGGAAACTAGGTTTCATGAGTAAAAATTACAAGATATATAGTACCAAAAACGATTGTATAAATTTTGAAAAGCGGAGCCCCTTCCAGGCTTCGAACATGACCGCGTAGATTTACGGCTCATTTATTTAAATTGTTGCAAAATACGTCTTGCATCAAGCGAAAAATAAATAAAATCCTCAATTGAACTAAAGCCCAAGTTGCAAATAAGATTGTTCACACGAGTCGGTAATGTTTAATTATTTCCTGTAACATTTCAATCCATAGAAATATTCTTAAATCATTAGAACTGCATTTCTTAAAGGGAAATTGAAGTCAGATTCTACATTTTTCTGCATTTCTAAGACATAATTTTACGGATAATAAGTATTTGCTAAGCACACTAAGTGGTTGCTCAAATTTCATCATTTTCCGGGGAAAAATGTTAATTGCATCAACAGAGAATTGCAGAAATCTGAATCACTAGTACTTGTAATCCAATTCTGAAGCCTACCAACTTTTGTCGCCGGTTCAATAAATGTCTCTCCGTTGTACATTGATGTCGTTACCGGAACAAATTTTACGACGGAAGTTTGGACCATTTTTGAACTGAAATATACGGGCGAACTTTGCACTTGCCAATTTCCAGCATGGAGCTGGGCATGAAGTTGCGAGCTTTGCTACGCGTTATACGCCGTCGAGTTTTTATAATTCTCGTACTTGCTAATTAGAGGCACAGGAAAACTCTGAAGCACTAAAAATGGTTACTTTCTTCTAGCAGCTAAATTTTTGAGCATTTATTGACAGAATTTCTTCGATAACTTGTTCCCGAGGGAGAACTTTTCATCGCCTCATTTCACGAGAAGTACGGAGTTCCATTACTAAGGCTAAAGTCTTGTATCCAGATCGATGTGAAATATTATTTAGAAAAATTGCCTGTGACTGATGATGGCAGTCACTTAGCCGGTGCTTGAGGCGGCATGACTTAGAGCTGACGAAGCAGTTAGTTTGATTTAGTTTTCTGAGCCTCGAGGGAAAGTGTTAAAGTAACTTTTATAATAAAGTTTTACGAGTGTTGTTTCAGCAAACCCCGGTAGTTTTACGAGCCAAATGGCCGTTGCGAAGTTTAAACGAACTTTGGTGCACAGTTTTATTCGAGCCCTGAGGTAAGATGTGGGTGGCCAAGCAGGGACTACTCACCTCAGCACTTACAGCGCGAGCCTGCGCAGCGTTTGCGTAAACTTGCTCTGCCGTCATCAGGGCAACATCATCTCACCCTAACTCGCACGCTCAAGTTCAGACTTGACCATAAAGCACCTACACGAGGCTCAAGATTTTCAGACTCCTAACAAATGAGCTCAAATGAAATTTCGAGTTTGGTACCCAGAGTTTACGCGAGTCAGCTAAAGTAAAGGAGTTGCCGAGCAAAATGAAGAACAATGAGCTGTCTCAAAAACCTTATATGTAATTCATTACCCACCCTAGTAGATGCTCGAGCGTGATTTTTACGTAGAAAATTATTCAAGTTGATTGGGGAGACTCGAAAATTTGACGACGGCTGACTGACTACAGTTAAATTTTCTTAAAGAATCATTACAACTGAACGTGTATGAGGGCATGATTTAAAAAGCGCATCGTTTCCAATGTTTACATCAGCGTGATCCATGAGTTACTGAAATAAGAGAAAATATTCTGAAAGGATTCCACGCTTGTGGAATCCCAAAGAGCATTGTTGTTTTTCATAAGGGCAATGCCCCCATTTTCAACGCCAGCAGTTGAATATATTTGGGATTTGAAAGGTAAATTGCTTTTACTGACTTAATAAACTCATGCGCAAATGATCAACTCTCGCACAGCTCTAGGTACCTGTGAAATACCGTGAAATTTTGCGTCGATGCTGTCTTCAGCAACTTATTTTCATTGAAATTTCTGTACAGTGTGATTTACACATGAAAGGCAAATGCACAATATTCCAGCTTACCGAAGTATATCTTCCCGAGTCATCTATTCGCCAGCATTGGTTGTTTGGATGTTATTTTCTCATTCTGTGATTTTAAAAACTTAAAACATTTTTTGGCGGTGTTGAGTATAGAGAATTCTTAATGTACTGCTGCACCAGATGTAGTACAGAATTTAGTGCGATTAGAATTTTCAAGGGAAATCATTTGTTGAAAACAGTATCGATGTAAAATTTCACAGCATCGACGTAATATTTTCTATTTCTACCACACACATTGCAATAAATGCTAAGGTGATATGTTTTTTACATGAGTGTACGCAACTTCTCTTGCATAAAAAGTACGAGGTGATTTTAAATTGAAATAAAATAAAATTTATCAGAGATTTTAATTTTAATGGTAATAAACTTCTCTCGTAATGCTAGTTTAGTGAACTACGGTAATGCATTTTTTATCTATTGTTTAAGGGGGTACGAAGTGGGTAGATTCAAAAACTAAGATTTTCATACTCTTGGGTTGAAAAGAGACCATTGACCCTAACTTTGCAAATAATGTTAGTTTAGAGTTCAATTAGTTATTATTGAGAGCATGAGGAGGAGTTTCCAACGTGAACGTAGGAGTAACGCCAAGAAGACGATCTCGGACCTTGTATCGCTGCTGAGTGAGTTATGGGCGCCTCACGGTAAAAGAAACAAGGTAGGGTCAAACCAGTCTTTTTTCGTCTATCGTGTAGCAATGGTGATGTAATGGCAACGAACCAATAGCAGCGCTCAAATTGCATCTGACAACACTGCTAGCCCCAAATCTGGCACCACTCTTGGCCTAACGACATGTCGCAACGATGACGTCATAAAGTCGGCCTGATTTGAAGCCATTCTATTGGCCAGCTGAACAAGAAGAGGTGTATTTCACTCCCCCCCCCCCTCCCGTAGAAATGACTCTACCTTGTTTCCTTTACCTCGGGACGCTCGCTGCTGCTCTCACCACTGGAGGGGTAAGCTGCCTCCTCTACAGGCGTGCTGGGGCAGCACGCATGGTCAGGCTTAGCTCTCTTATTTATTTATTGCTCTTGTTCTATTTTCTTTTCATTTCCAGAATTCTTGATACGCTTGACTTCACGACGTGTCTTTTTCGCTTCTGTACATAACAACAAGATTGATATTTTCACTTTCACTTCTATTCACTCTCTCAAAACTATCTATGTATTAGAATTAGCTCAATTCCTCTGCAGAATTGAGCTCAATATTATTACTTACGCTGCCATAAGTTATTCATTTTCATACCATAATGCCCATCGTTATCTTTTGTAATGTTTGGACTCTGCTGACGATTCAAATGAACTCAACATGTCTCATTATTCACATCGATTTATATATTTTCAATAGAATGCTTTGTAAGGTTTTCAATGTGCGCTCAGGAATAATTAGTACTGGTATTATTAATGTAGATCCCAGGAGTGGGAGACAAAGTCTAGCTCTGTTACTGAGCAACTCGGCACAGCAGACAAAATATGCAGAAAGAAGCTGGGGCGATGCCGCAGTGAGGGCAGAGACAAGAAAGTGACAAGCTCAGTGTGAGTAAAGAAGTTGGCTTATCGGTTGAAGTCATCTATGGTTATTGAATACGTCATTAAACGGGGTAAATTGTTCTATATGCTGCGGTATCTATCGGTAGTATACTTTCCTGGTCGGGCACTGGAAAGTCTGCGTTTGAGAGCGCTTTTAATTCACCGACCTCGGGCGTAACTCTAATTGGGAAACCTTCGGAACTGTAGCAGGTGGGGCAAAAGCTTGGTGTATTTTTCATTTTTAAGTTGTCACTGTCATGTCATACAACATCTTTCGAAAGAAGTTCACGGAATAAATTTGCAGCACAGGAAAGTAGTGGAACGCGAACTGGCGTCCCAATAATGGTGAAGCCAGTTCGGGAAATCTAATTTGAAGTTCAAAACCGAGGGGCTGAGTGAGAAAACGAGAACGCGGTGAGCGTTGAAATATATTCTTTTATTCTGCTAGTTCGGTAATCATTGGTAGATTCAATTTTCTTTTATTAATCAAGTAAATTTACGCGGTATTTCTTGTTTTGATGTTCATTCAATAATACTCTTGAAGTTCTCGTAATACTAAACTGCTAATTACCTGAATTGAGCTGCGGGGTTTTGGACGAAGAAAATGACTCACAGTTCAGATGCGGTAAGTTCGTTGAACTATATGGAAATGAACGATACCCTGTAGTAGTGCAAAGTAGAGATATTTTGTGTACGTACTGACACTTTCCCATTAATTTTGAATGCGTCCAAAGAATAAAAAAATAAAATTTTGAGATGAAATTAAAAAAAATGCTGTGAAAAAAGCCGCTAGAGCTTGAGCACGCAACGAAATTATCGTCATGCTAATTTTACTCGTAAAACCTACTTTTTCCTGTGAGTTTTATTGACGCCTATTAATTTACTCGAATCGACTTTTACGAAAACGCACTTAAATTTTAACTTATCCCCTAAAGAATTACTACAAATAAACCCTTATTGGAAAAATGTGAACAGAAAATTAAATTTTTGCCCCAGAAAACTGAAAAACTTAAATTAGAACTCAAAAGTGTCGTTGAATTCAAAAAGCAAGAGTAGTCGAGTTTTAATTTTTTATTAATGAGTGACACAACGCACTCCAGTTGTTTCCGCATAGAGACGGAGAAACTCAATGGCTCGCAGTCCTGAATGTTTATTTCAACTCCCAGTCGCCAACGTACCTGAATTAAGTTGCTGGTATTTTTTACAACACGTGAGAAATTAGAGTTCAATGCATTTTTTAAAGAATTGAAAAAACTGCAATCCTCAAAATTCATAGCTCATGCAAATAAATTACTCTAATTTTTAATTACTAAAATTACTTTCAGTAATTTTTGCACGATGAGAAGTGCAGAGCTTATTTTAATTTTATTAAATTGGAACATACTCGACTTCTGTCAATGAACTTTTTTCTAAAATTTAAGCATCAACGATATCAAATTAAGCAATGATTATGTTCAGAAAAGAACATAAGAAGAATAACGTACGAGCTTCAGGAAAACATCCTGAAGCTTGTCATGAAACTCACAACGCGATAATCTGAATTGGGTCTTTGACGCAGGGGCATGAGCAGGGTCAAGCTTTCTGACTGTTTGTTTTGAGACGATGTCAAGTAACGGGACCAAAAAGGCGTAACACTTTTCAGGAGAGTGAAACTCAATAAAGACACAGCGATGCAAGCTGCCAGACTACGGAAACTGTTTGTGCTTCCAGAGTCTCCTATTTCCTTGTTGGTAAAAAACGAGTTTAGGAGCGGCTGACGGCAACAACTTTTTTGCCGTTTATCAAACTGTTGTCACAAAATAAAAACTCATTTTCTAATTTTTTCAATCCGCTGTTAAAAATAATGCGTTCGCTGAGAAGTGAAGACGAAGTGAACAGACTTTATTGAAACCCGTGAAAGCAACAATATTTTGTTGGGCGGCTATGCACAATTGCGAGCTTCGTTCGATTTTAAGAAACTGGTAAATCAACTCAAAAAACATTTTCAGTTTTCCCCTCTCCTTTTTTTGCACTCATGTGCACTATATCTACACAGAATTTGGGAAGTCTGTCATACCAAGCGGAACCAACATCATGTCAGAATCCCGATCAAATCAATTGCAAGGGTATTACCGGATAAAGTAATAACAACAGGCGCAGCGCGATAGCTCTGTTGAATAAGTGGCGCTGCAAAAACAAGTCATCATACGAAGCTCTGACTTTCTTTATACACTCAATGCTAATGACGACTATGAACAGATTGTATGGTGTCAGATTGATGAGAAAACAAAGGCTTAGAACAAACGCGTGCAAACATGACATGACCGAAGGATTGCAGATGGACTTGTTCAGCGGCAATTTAATAAGCTTAGCCATCTAGCGACAACCTCGGACTTCGCTAAAAATGATTGAAACATATAATTACAAATTACCGTGGAATTAATGGTACTTACTGTGCAATCACTGGTAGTCTAAAAAACACATTCAGACAGGGATGGAAGTGTGTTCACGTGCCTCAAGGGCGGCATTAGTGCTTGAACTAACCTTTACGTCACGAGCCTCAATGGTGTGCTCTGTATAAAAGGTTCGGGTTCTTTTTAAATTCTGAACCGATGCTTAAATTTTCAAAAATTTAATTAAGCAGGATGACAGAGTCAAGTCGTTGCAGGAAAGACCGTATTCGGCACGGAATTAATTTTCTAGTCTTTTGAACGAGCTTTCCCCTCATCATGCTGAGGGTGATTACTTACATCAACAAAACAAGAAAAAGATGCATCTATACGTATACCGTCAACAGTTTTAGATATCTTAGAGTACTATCATGCATTAACATTAAGAAATAGGGTTCCCAATTTGTCTTAATTGAAACAACATTTAAACTCGGCGCTTTCGTCTCCCTGTTTATATTTCATATTATAGTGTTTTCTTGATGTCCATCATGAATGAGCCACGATCAACAATGATGAAGCCCTCATCATTTACTGACAGCTCATACAGTGAGCAAAATATTGAATCTTAAACGCTTCCATTTTAGGAAAAGAAATATTGCAGATTCAATTCCCAAGGGACGTATCGAATATAGGCCTAAATTCTGTTTTATGCAGCCGCCTGACCTCGCTTCTGTGCTGCAAACTCGTCCTTCGTAATGCTTGTTGCGAACATTGCGCGCGAAGCTTTTAATTATTATCTTGAAGGAAACAAATTCATATGGCATGTATTTTTACCAATATTGACTGAACGTTTTTTCAGGCTTAAAAATTACGCTTGAAAATTTGGAGCCTGTATTTGGAAACTGCTCCAATATTCATTCATTGAGAAATAACTTGTGCGGAAATAAAAAAAACTTTCCACTGGTTTCGTTGGCGAGGCAGGCAAGTGAACGGCAGTTAATGTTAATAGAAACAGCACCCTAAATGACTTCGCCTTATTTCCTTGAGTGACGCACTGTAATAGTCATCTGAACACCGCAAAGCCAGTCATAGCTGTGTAAATGCTACGTTATACGTTCTAGAGGTCGAGGGCTTTAGCTGATTAGAGCAGCCACTTATTGTGGCCTCTCCTGTCGCCACGTAGGTGTCAAACAAGACAGAGCTCTCGCACAAATGCTGATCTAACGCACTATTCAAAAAGGAGAGTTTCAATATGCATAGCATACTGATTTAAATTAGGGAACATCAAAAAATTTCGTCTTCGTTACAAAGAAGCAGCAGACTTCAACCATTCAGGAGATCAAGTGCAGTGAAAAGTTCGATATGAATTATTATTTACTGAATGCCCTCATCTCAAGCTCATTCCATCATTAAAGAAAGTCAGTATTACCCTGAACTGAAAGACAAGTCCTCCCCGTCGGATTCGACTCTGTGTAGCTCTATTACTCGGAATTTTGAGAATTCTTCAGAATCTAATGCCAATTAGTCGACGATAACCCAAGAACCAACTTTCTTGGAGCAGCTGCAAATGATGACTTACACTCCTAATTGAGTATTAGCGAAGACGTCTACTTGGCGATAAAATTGTTACCACATCTGCTTTTTGGTGCGGAACCTCCACTTTCAGCGTCCTTTTTCTCTAAAAGCTCACTCTGCCCTGGGAGAGTGTGAGTCTAATGAGCTTGGGACTCAGAGATGTGTAGAGTAAAAATAAAAAATACTGAAGTAATGAGCTTAGCTGAAATCAACCACCTAAAGAGTATGATGAATGATGTTAAAAATAATTTTTTCAACTTATACGAGAATGAAGTTTTCGCAAATTTAACTTGCACTCTTAGAACAGAAATGGTAACATTTCTGGCTGCCGACGCAACTACGGAAGCCACAAAAATGCATTCATTTTAACAGCGAGAAACAAAATTCTACAAGGAATTTTACTTTGCGTTTTACTTGCGTTTATGACATTAACTTTGGGAGAATTACCGATGACGTGTAGTGCACTAAAACCCTAACCTTTTCACCACTGTTTCCCAACATACTATTTTAGTTGACTGCCTGAGTTCGATGAGGTTATTTCTACGATTCTCGTCAGTGCCCCGTTTTGTACTCTCATCAACACTGTCGCCTTATAACTCGTAGTTCAGAGATTATTATGAATTATGGTACTTCCATCGCTAGGGAGAGCTCAGGCACTCACATTGTTTCAAATGGGATTGTCAGTGATATTTGAAGCTTTATGCGCTCAATTGATAAGAATGACTGCGTCCAACCTGAAAACAATAGCGCAAAAACCGGGCTCCGGTCCTCATGGCGAGACTTTTGTTCGTAATGGCAAGACCCTAAAACGAGAAATAAAAACAGATCCAGCGGTAACAACAGTTTTTATTTACATCTTCCCCGAAATATTTTGATCAAACGGCTGTAAAAACGATATGACACTGCTTGCAGAAAGATTTAAAAATGAAATCTTCACAAGCCGCCCTCAAGCCCTGGCTTAATGCGGCAGTGAAGTCTCAAGAAAACGCTTTGATTTCTGCAGGAAATGTAAGGTTTGGACATCAGACCAGTGACAGAAAGTGAAGATCAGTTGCTATGCACCTTCAGGTTGGTCTTTGGCGGGTCAAAAATCGTTCGTCGCCCCAGTATTGTGTCCCGACACGACTTGCAGTAAACGGTTGAAACGGTGAAACACACAAACAGTTGTAGCCTCTTTAACTTCAGCGAAGGTGATCTAAGAGAAGAAAGAGAAAAGTACCATCTAGTATGAAATTACGGGAACAAGAAACATAAGCACAGGCCTGTTCATGCACAGAATTCCTTGCGTTTAGAAACAAGATTAAAACAAAGTTGATGAAAAATGAAAAAAATTAAAAAAGAAAGTTATGGGTTCTCAAAAAGACCATCATTGAATCCAAATAAGATGGTCTGTGTCAATACAAAAAAAATTCAACTTTAAAAAAAGATACGGGTGCCTAGTTTTCATCTTGAGACGTTGCATCTTCCCCTGAGAGCAATAACTGCCTTGGATACGATAGGGCAATCCCTCTGAGTTGATGATTTGATGGAAGTAAAGCCAATGGGCAGAGATGAACTTCATTGAAGCTCTTGGCCCAAAATATTTTGTCGAACTATGTAGCATCAGTGTCTACCGTCTGTTAATTATTTTGACACTAAAACGTACTGTTTGCTTGTATTACATTAGTTCGCTCCGTTTAATATTTTGAAAAAAAGTACTATTTCAAAAATACAAACGAATATTCCTTAATTGGAAAGATGGAATCTAGAAATATTTCAGTAATTGTTTTAGTAAATTATTCTTATCTATTTGAACGATAGTTGGATTTTGTTCAGTGTAAACAGTTGTACGATTTACAGCATGATGATTTTTTAACACATTTCATTTGTTAGATTAATTGCGTTTCGTTTGTCAGCCTAAAACCTCATCAATCCTAAAGGATATTTTTCCCATGGGCAGTTCAGATAACACGAGAAAAAACAAAGAATATTTTAATTCGGTATTTTATAAAACGTTCTCCTCAATGTAGATTATCAGCAACATTTATAATAGTTAACGGATGTATAGGGGGTTTCATCTCGTCCAACGAGGATAAGGGTTTCTAGCACACGTTAGCAACACTATTATCAAACATTCTTAGCATCGATTTCACGGGCAAAAATTGCACGGCTTGCCATTAATTTTCAACCCTTATTGACCACGAGTTTCAAAGCTCATGACCAAATTAATGTCATGAGCTCATGATCACGCAAGCTCATGACATAGTAGGACGGTTAATGGCAAGTAAATTGCGAGCAAATTAATTTTAGAAGAAATATTTCGCACAAATTGGTAATGAACTGTTCATTTTGAGAGGCCCTAACTAAGTCTGGATTCTTTATCTTGGCTGTCCTTCACATTTAGTACTTTACTCCTTCACAATATTCTCATTGCCTTATCGGTCTTTCCTTCCATTGCAGGGCAACAACCGAGACATTTTTTTTGCAGCTCATATTATAGGTGAGAAAAGAAAAAAAAAAGAAAAAACAGTTTATTACAGTTTATTTCCAATCGAGATGGTACAACAGTATTGCCGTTGCATGTTATGTATAAGCGATGAGGCGTATATAAGTTGGCACCTTTTCGCTTCAATATCTTCGTGATATGTCCGCTCACACGGGTGCGCCAACATCAGTATTTTGCAACACATGTTTCCACTGATGTATGTATGGCGCCTCTTAAGTACCAGAAGACCACATGAATCCTCTCATGTACAGTATGATGGGTGCTCGGCAGGTCAACGTGAGCAAAAATCCGCTTTTAGAAAGTATATGGTGAAAAGCGATTGTAATTTCTACAAATTCATGAGCAATTCCTAAAATGACCGGCAATGTCACTCACAATTTCTCACTGAGAAATGACATTTAGCAGTAATTCAATGTCGTAATAAATTACTAAATTTACGGCAACCAGCAGCATTCGCAACACTATCTTTTGTGTCACGTAAACTCCTCAATGCCCTACTACATTAATTTGAGATGAGTTAACATCTCATGATCTCTGACACTAATTTATATACCCATGATTACTGGCATTTTGAGTTTCTTCAATTGCCTAAGGCTTTCTTTTCGCTTAACTCAATTTGTGTTTCATTTTATAATATACATCAGTCTATACATATGTCAAAATTAAAAAAAAACTTATTCATAAAACAACATAGATAAATATTTAAATTTAGCATCGTGAAGTAATCTTTCTGCTCAGAAAACCTGTTTATTGGCATAAAAGTGTATACCTGATAATAAGAAAGTATTGCGCACTCTGGAAAAATTCGTGTTAGGCCAATTTCGCATTATTTTTTCCCAATTTATGTCATTGCAGTACTGAAGTCTTAGGGCTCAAAACGATAAGTGTACAAAATTAGGTCAGGTGAAGACTAATCTTTTTAATTGAAGTTGACCTTTGGCTAAAAATTTTTAGACTTCTCTTGATATTAGTGTCAATTGAATAAATAATGCTGTAGTCGACATAGCATGTTTCTAGCACACCATAAAAAGTTTTTTCCGCATTTTACGATGTTAGGTGAGAAAATATCGCTAAATATTGAAAATTTTGCTGATATTTCATAATAAGCTAGATTATTGTAACCACAGTTCCGTCGGTAACTGTTATTTTGGGCTACCTTTTCAGCCATTTTTGTTCTCGAAAGAGCATGTCACAGAGTAAGCTTCTCCCCAGTGGTAGGGCATGCGCAATTCTGGCAGCTTGAGATTAGGAGCTCATCAAGGACAGAATTTTAATCAAATTTGTCGGGCTGAGTGAAAACTTCGAACTCGCCCCAAACTGAGCGTAAGCCGTTCCAAAATGGCGCGATCAAATTCTTAAAGTCCAAATCCCGGAAGACTTTGATACTGAGGCGTGTTTTGGAGAACTCTTCTATGAGACCATCGCCAGCCGCGCCTCATCCCGCCCTGCCACAAGTTTCCGACCAGCCCCTAAAGAAAGCTTACAGCTTGTAACGCAATATCTCCCAGCTGTGAGACCGTCCTCTTAGGAATATCATCATAATAATGATGCTTGATGTGCTGTTTGCTCTTTAAAAGTAATCTCTTTCGAGAAACACGGAAGTTTGTGGACGTTTTTGGAGAGTTTTTAATGATGTTAATTTTTAAATACCCAATTAGACGTGTCTGCGATCTAATAAATTCTATCCCGAACGCTTTCTGCTCATAAATGATAATCTCATACTGTATTTACCACTTAATGGCAAAGCAGCAGAAACGAATTTTTACTACAGAGTTGAAAAAATTAGTGTATTAGCAACGTATAAACAAACATTTAAAATACAGTATAGACTAATCTTTTCGGGTAATTTTTTTGACAAAAATATGAGAATATCCTCTTGAGCATCTTTTAGTGAATGGAGTCCAGTTAAAACGTTTGAACTACTTAATAAGGCGCGTGAAAATGGACACAATAATTTTAATTTTAAGAGCCTTCGAAGAAATAGCCGTCTTTGAAAGCTGGCCTTTGTCACAATTAAGAGTACCAATAAGGATTGTAATGGTCAGGGCTATAAACTCTAAATGATTAAAATAATGAAATACTAAACTTTGAGTTAAAGTTTAGTTCACTAGGAAAGTGTTGCAAGAATGTTCAATTTCACAAACATATTTTTATTGTAATGAGGGAAAGCTGTCGCATAAACTTTTCCAATGTTTCGCCTCATCATTCTTTTCGTTGGCAGGATAGTCATGCAATGGAACTTTGAAGTGGCGTTCTCACTTGGAACAAAATCCTCGTGTCCCCTCGGTGTATCTGGTCATGCTCGGCTGCCCTGTTAAAGCTGCTCTCCTTGCACACCACTAACCGCTCCTTGCAAAGCCGACTTAAGCCTCAGACTTCAGTTGCGTGCTACAGTTCAGGGTGACTCGAGTGTGACTACCAGGGTGAAAAAAAACCAAACAAAATAATTGTGATTACCTGATAAAATCATTGAAATTGGTGGAGTTTTATCGTAAATAACGTGAAAAATAACCACTATAGCGAGATGAGCGATCAATCAATGTCACTCAAGCGCCCATGCGGCCAAATGCGCCAACAAATTTCGTACTTTTGTGATAGTAGTAGTCAGCCATTCTGATAAAATTATGCACCGTAGAATTGGATTTACAAAACCTTAGTTTGAAACTTTTCGATTCTCTTCAGTCGTGAATAAATTAAATTAAAAATCAATTAATATTTTACCTTCCGTGTCAGCTAGTAACTAGTGATTTGAAAAAAAAATTACCTTGGGAAAGAGGTAGAAAATGTTTAATTCAAACTATGCTCCATCGCTAGTTATATATTTTCCACATTGTGGATGCCCTTCCTTGATATTCTCCAGTCAGGAAGCAATTTTCGGCATTTTCGTGATTGTTGAAGTGTTGTTGAGAAAGTGTGTGAAATATCGATGATCACACTTTCGATCTGCTGAGTACGGCGGTTGAGGCAAAATTTCCTGGCCATTTGCAGAAATAGCTTCTCTGACACCTTTCGCTGTGTGTGATGAGACTTTGTCTTGTTGCATATATGATGAGCTCTATATATATATCTGGAAGCCTGTAAATCAATGTATAGTTCGAATCAATCAGGTGTTGACGGTACTGAACAGTACTTACCATTTCTCCTAGTTCCAGAAGCTCTCGGTAAACTACTTTCTTTAGGAACAACCAAATGCGAGGCGTTGTGTTTTTTCGGACCGATCCTGTTTCACGGTCGATGTGCATGTTGGAACAGGGTCAACCTATAATTTGGTGTGTTTTCGTTTTTCGAAGAAGATCCATTTTCATCTGCTGTTGTAATTCGATCTAAGAAAGACTCTCATTCCGAAAAAGCAGCACTTCACACGTCCGTGTAGCAGAAGCTCTTTACTTGATTTGAAACTCGTTATGTTTACCACACGAACACAATATCACGCTAAATCGAATTTCGTTGCGTTTTGACAGGTACTGACTGTCCTGGAAACCAACTAACGCGACAGTCGAGACTGTACATGCCAGCTTCCAGTGGTACCCAGCAAAGAAATTGTGGGCTATAATCTGCAATACGTGGTTTAAAAACGAATCAATGTACAGACATCCAATAACTATAGTTTTTTTCCGTCATCTCATTGCTGGGGCTGAAGTAGGCATTTATTGTAAAAGTGTGTTCGTGGTAGAGGTGATATTAAATTCATAGAAAATAACAAAGAAAGAAGTCAACACTGTATCTCGATGATCATACTTCTCGCCTCAATAGAATAGAATAAATTAGTTTCTTAAACGTAGATTTTGTTAGTGTAAGCTTTTGTTACTCGGGTGTACTGATGTAGTAATCACGAATAGTTCAAGCTTGCTGATTAATTCATAAATTGTCACGTGGGTTATGTTATACTCAAGCAGGTAATGGCACACTGAAGAGGAGTGCAAATGTCTAGAGTGGTAAATTTTGTTCACAAGTAGTAACAATTGAAAATGGATTATATGTTACTGCCTAGAATTTTTGTACGTTACCATGCAGTTTAACTGTAACTATTTCAGTCTAAAACTATCAATCTTTCGTTATAACATACAAAATATTTTTTCTACAACCAATATTTTTGGTACAAGGATAATATTCGGTATGAATTTTTCCAGAAGAATATTTCTTCAGCCGCATCCTGCCTTGAATGCTTGGGCACACTTCTTTGCGCTTGCCGCAACGGCTACTGCGAGTTTAACAATGGTTTAATGAAGTTGAGATTGTATAGCACGATTTCCCGACAGAGACTCAAGGCCACTGGAGCGGCAGCTGCTGCAATTCACTTCGAAGTGAGGCCTGGGATTGCCCAACATAGCCATGGCTTTGTGCTTCAGCGTGTACTGTATACGAACTGAAGCTCTTTATATTTTTACGAAGTATTCAACACAAACGATAAGACCTAAGAAGATAGCACGAGCATTTTGAACACTTTTAGCGAGCGTCCGGACAGCGAATTCGATTTTGAGCCTGGATGATATGGGAGAGGTGCAAATCTGGAGTCCTCTCACACCGACACAGTAAGTGAAGTAAATAAAGCTCAAGTCTTTTTATCAAGTATTTCACGAGACGTTCTCACTCTTCAGATTGAATAGCTCGGGTGTACTAACCCTAAGTTTTCTGAGGAGGCAGAAAAATACGCCAACAATGTTTGATCCTGATAGGCAATGAGAGTATTAAGTTAAGAATTATTTCTGAGGAGCTCGAGTAAGTTTGTCCATTAATTTTCAAGCTGTGGTCTCCTCCCTACTTCATCATGCCTCACGACGTACGTCCCGCACGGTCTGCGTGTGTGCTGCTGAGAGTTTAATTCAAACGTAAAAAATGGTTTCAAGTTTGAGGTTATGAATTTTTTTTGCGAATAATAATTTATTTTAATACTTTTACTCTACAGTGATTTAAATTTTGCCTCTTATAGTAATGCAGTCGTGATCATAAGCTTAGGACCAGTAGAAAAACAGCCAAGTTTCTTTGAGAGAAACTTGGTGGCGCGCGTGCGCGTGGCGCGCTCAGTTACGTGCCATGCTACGACGTCTTCACTTTTTAAACCCAGTGTCAAAACAGGCTCTAAACTCCTAAACTGAATATAAGAGTAACTCCACGTGGTTTGAAATTTCTCAAGAAACCTGGAGAATGTGAGACTGAACGATGGAGTTGGGCTAAGTAATGGGGCTGAATATGGAAGTTATGCAATTAAATTTAAAATATTACTTCAAGTTTTGCTGTGTCTCATCAATATCACCATCACCCGACAGGTAGAGATAGCACCACATTGATTGATTTTTGTTCGTGTTCATTTATACCATGGACGTTTATAGTTAGAGTTTGAGTACATTACTGATCTGTAATTTAGAACCACCTGGAGAACAAAAAAGAAAAACTATTATTTATAGATGGACTTACTAGTCATTTTACTCAAATTCCTTCATTGGTAAAAATTGAAGTTAAAAACACGAAAACGATTTTCTCTAATAAATTTAATTAAAGCAACACTTTCAAAATAACGAGCTAATTTCCAGCTGATAAGAAAATGACCAGTTCGCACTAGAGTTCAGAAGTAAGGAAATTCATGGATTTAATTTCGGTTCAAGGATGACACTCACGGGGCAAATGTGTCTGTCTCTAAGCACGTGGCCAGTAAACTATCCTCCTTAGGACGTGGTCAGATCATTGACCTGCAAAAGCATGGTTTCACTCAGCATCAGAGTGCATTTTATTATTATTATAATAATATAAGAAAGTTTTAGCCTCCCTTAACCACGACAAAGATGTTCCAAGAGAGGAAGGAGGAAGGCACCATTTAGTATAGAATTGAGGGAACGAGGAATCTATGCACAAGGTGCATAGAAACAGTAAGCTAAGAAAGAAGTTCATGAAGCAAGAAAAAATTGAAGAAGAAAGTAGTAGGTGCTGAAAAACAGGACAGTGGTAAACCGAAAAAAGATGGACCGTAACAAAACAAAAACCTATTCTATTTCAACAAAAAGTAAGCCTACCTAACCTTTAGCTTGGCCCTCACATAGTCCTCCTGGGAGCGGCACATCGACGTGCAGCTAAGGTCAAACGCAGTTAAACAGTCGTTTGGAATTACCTGCAAGAAAGACCCTAACAGTCATATAGGACAGCGAAATCTAGTGATAGAACGAAGAAAAACCTTCACTAGCATTGAGCGGGAGAATCTGTAGGGTCATTAGAAAAGATAGAGGACGATATTCGAGAGAAGTCCTCAATGGTGCTGATTGATGTTCGAAAACCATTTGGGAAAACCTGAGGCAAAAAAGCTTGAAAAATAAAAAGCATTTACAAGATAATCGTCTACTACGGCATCACAAAATGAAATGTTTCGAGTTTGCCGAACAGCACCAAACATTGGACGTTGAAAAGTGTTAAAGATTTTTGTTTTTTGATCAAAAATAATTCAACCTAGATGGTCCTGATAGTTTCCAATGTTAGTTGCTCGACACAAGAGCCACACCATGAAAGATTTTCTACGCGGTACAGTGGCGGAGGCTCCATCAGGGTTTGGAGTGCGTTTTGGGCCTGAGACGGAGTAGATCTTAAGACTGAAAAGGGGCAACAAACAGCAGCTAATTACGTTAAAACATTTTGCAGAAAGCACCCATTACGACGGAAGGCTTTCGTTTGTATAGTGATGGATGTTTCTTCTAACAGAATTATACAGTGATCCACAATGCCCTATTGAACAGATTAAATTATTAGTTATTAGTTCAAGCCTCCCTATCTGCAACAAATGAGATCCAAAGAGAGGAAGAAGGAAGGCACCATTTGGTATGGAGTTAAGGGAACGAGGAATCAATGCAAAAAAGGCATAAAAACAGTAAGTTGTGAAAAAAAGTTCATGAAACAAGACCAAAGTTGAAGAAGAAAATAGCAGGTGCTGAAAAACAGGACAGCAGTGAACCGAAAAAAAGATGGTCCTTCACGTAACAAAAACATTTTATTTCAGCAAAAAGAAGGCCTACCTAACTCTGGGCTCAGGCTTTCACATTTTCCCCCTGGGAGCGCCAATTCCCATAGATACAATAGTTGTATCCCCCTGAGGGGGCCCTTTTGAACTAGACTTTCTTTCAGAGGAAGAACATTCAATTTTTTCATTATTGAGGCCTGTTCTCCTGGATTGAAACCGATAAAGAACGCTTAAGAATAAATGGTAAGGAACGCATACAGAAATGGAAAATAGTTAGAGACAGTAAATGATCTTCTTCATGCCGTCTTCGTTTTGAGTAATCTTTCCCTAGCCCTATGGAGGCCTTAATTTTGAGCATACTGCAGAAATTTCGAAGATTGTCAGCTAAAGTCGATGCTGGACCCATCACTGTCTTTATTTTGTCAACTTCAACTTCATTGTAAGGAGTTTTCCTACGCTCTGATTTACTGGTTCTGAGATTCTTTGTCAATTGGATCGCTGTTCAGAATCTTGAAACGTTATTTTATAATTAAATTGGTTTCTTCCAAATTTATTTTAACTAACGCGTAATCTTTAGTTCAAATAGCAACAGCGTGTTTCCACGCAAAATAATATTTTTAAATTTTTTACTGGTCCTAAGCTTATGATCACGACTGTATTACTATGAGAGACCGAATGAAAGTTACTGTAGAGTAAATGTATTAATATAAATAATTAAACTCAAAAAGGTTCAAAGTTAAAACTCAAAACCACTTCTTACGTTTGGCGACATATTTCGATTTCTTCATTAGCAATTGATACAGAAAAATGTAATTTTAATATGAGTAGAGATGTAAAAAGATCGGAGCACATAATCGACGTTTAAAAATGATTTAAAGTGTTGAGAAGCGATTGGCCGCCCAAGAATTTGCATCTCAAAGAGAGGTACAATCGTGCTCGCTCTGGGGGCGGTTGGAAAATGGAAAAGTCGCGCTCGATCTGTCATGGGAAACTTTCAAAGGATGCAACGACCGATTGAATTCTTCTCAGTCAGGGGATTAGTCTCATTGTCTCAAATTTACCGGACAACTTAGAGACTCCTGAAGTTGAGGTGAGGGACCGATGCGACTTCTGTAGCTTAAGTCGTGGTGTACTTAAGCCGTCAGGTACGTGTAGAGACATCTCAAGTTTGTTGAGCGTGTGGTAAAGCGTTCAATGAATCGTTTTTCCCTGATTGCATTATTTTTATCTTTCAGTAAAGTAATTTCACCAGAGAATTTGAAAGCGCAGCAGAAAAAACTGGTTCGATCGCAATTTGAAAAGATTTTTGTACGTTATTTTAAAATCGAACGGCGAATTATAGCAATCATACGTATAACGAAACGTGGTTTGAATAAAGATCGCTCCCTCAGGGTACATAGGAGAATCAGTATATTTATGTTAGTTTGATTCATTTTATGCTATGGGGACTGGTGCACCCATTGGGATATGGTTACATGTGACCTCAGCTAAGGAAAGGCCATTGGAACTTTTATCTTACGAGCCCACTCTACTTCTTTCCGCTTTGATGTTTTTTCTTCTTTCTTTCCTCATTTTTTTTATTTCTTCCTAGCTTGCTGCTTGTATGTTAAGGGTATCCTGCGAGGGAACACACCTTGCGCTTAGTGTAGATTTCTAAGGTCCGTACTAAATGGTCCCTTCTCTTCGCTCTCATGAGATTGCCTTTGTTGTGGCAGTAGAATCTTAAACTATAATGGCAATAATGATGGTAAATGCTACTACTGATACTACTACCAATAATGATATGCATAAAATCTTTCTGAATTAATCCATAATAGTACACTAGAATTTTTTTTATTTCGCTGATATTTTTTCTAAGTACTTGAGACGCTTCTCTTACAAGGGAGCAAGAAAATAAATCAACGCTGGCAAAGTTTCAGCAGCCTTGAATAAGATCCCACTCCTCGCAAGTTGTTCTTAATTTGATTAAAAGTTGATAAACAGTGATCCAAAATGTTTCAAAATCGACGCTTTAACGTATGTTATGCTCGTCCTAAAATTACAAACGTTGTTTTATGTTTTACCAACGGATATAACATTTCTAGAAATAGCTTGACTAATTATTCAGAAAGTTCAATTCGGTAAACTCTTTTTCGCTGAGTGGTTGCAACATGCATTTCACTACCTCACAGAAATATGACAGAAATAGAGCTCTGAACACAAACCGTTCTTGGCTACGAGTCAGGAACACGAGCATGATGTAGTGACGGGGTGTGAGGGTTAAATGTCTAGAATTAACTTCGCACTACATGCACCTTTAGCAGCGACAGGCTGTTAAGCCCATTCATCATCAAAGTAAGAGAGTAATTCAGTCCCGAGCATAATAATGATTGCAGCCTAGTTTCAGATTGCCTGTTAAAATTTATTCTTCAATTCCTATCGTCATAGAAAGATTGAAACAAAGGAAAGATTGTAGTCGAGGCATCGTCATGAATATGAGGCATTAGGATAAATGAGTCACAGACCTATAAAGCCCACGAGCTCTCTTACGAACAATACAAAACGATGATAAGAGACATAAATCTAACTGCTGACAAGAGCGTGCCTATCCTAGATCGTTCTTTTGCGTAGGGATAGCCAGTGTCTCACAGGTGATAGTAAATAGTTCTCTACGTAAATAACCAAGAAAAACTTAATTATGCATGAGTTTGTGCGTTATTCAATGTCGTTTCGCTAATGATAAATAGGGATCCCTTCGTATGAAGTAAGTGGAAGAGGTGATCAAAGCAAAACTCCTGCCCGGATAACTAAGAAAAATTCTGATTCTGCGAAGGCACGGCTGACGGCGCTGGAGGAGCTGTAATTGATGGCAACTAACGAGCGTTGCGTTGACGAGTTAAACGGATGCGTGATTAGCATAAGCTGCCGAATTAGGCAGGGAGGCTACGCGCCCTGGCAACGCCGGTCTGGAGTGTGCAACGCCCACACCTCACCGCCTCACCTGGCCTGCCTGCCTCGGCGCCTCAAGTGCAGTAGCGATACTCACATTTAGGTTATTGGAAGAGCAATATTCACATATACATTATAGCTGTTCTGTTGATTGTCCTTCGGTTTTTATTTCAAATTCAAAAGGCTTTTCAAATAAAGAACTAAAGTTTAGTGTAGGCGAGTGGTCAAAATCGTAATCGCACAAGTCATCAGTCAGTGGCCAGGAGTACTTTCCTCAAGCGGTGTGCATGGTTATACAATGTTTCAGTTTACATGTACTCGTTAATATGGTTACAATCAAATGACTCCGTCATTAGGTTACAAACCATAACCGGTTTAGTTTTGAGTAAGAATATCATTAACGAGTTAGAGATTGTTCACGTGCTGATTTTTTCAATATTTGGACTTTTCATTTTTGTATCTTTCCCCCATAGGGAAGCACGGCTCAATGAATGAGTTGACCACCCAAAAGTGCTCACTGAAGAGCTAAATCCAACTTTGAATCAAAGCTATTTACACCTTGGGTCGGATAGAATCTCGAAAAAATTTTCATCACAAACGCATAGAATCTCTTTTGTATTGCTATTTTCCATTTCATAACTAAGATATTTACCTTTGGCTGGGTAAGAAAATATATTAATGAACGGCGCTAGATATTTTGAGTGTAAAAAAACCAAGGGAATACTTTCACGCCTTAAATGAATGAGGATCATCTTTTAGTTTGAATTTAAACATTTGTTGTGCAAGGCGCTCTTCTTATGTGTCCAACAGAAGAGGTCAACAGGGAGACAGAAAGTTTGAGACGGTACCTTAAAAACATATCTGAACTGAATTAACATAGGTGAACTCGTCCCAATTAGCCAAGAACGTAAGTTAGATAAAATTCCTTTTACTCAAAATGATAAAATTAGCGGCAGTGGAAATATTTTTGAAATTGGCGGCACGAACTGTTAGACGTGTGTGTACCCTAATACATTAATTTGCAATGCTAACCAAGAAATATACATGCCAGACATTAGTTGTCTACGGCGAAATTAATTGCACAATATCAGCGTTGCGGCTGTATAGTGGCATAAAGATAAGAATTTGTATTGGCTTAATGAGTGAGGAACTTGAACTGGGGTCCAACCGAGTTCATTTAGGAGAGGGGTTCCATGAGCGTTCTTCTTGAGTATGTTATTGTGAAGTGAAAATACGGCAAAAACAATGGAAAAACAACAGTATTGACCCTATAGAGAAAATTGCTAGAGCTAAACCCTAGTCGGTGAGGGCCAACAACTCATGCATCCATGGAAATTTTTACAGCAAAACGACACTGTTGAATTTTCCTGATGCGTGCAATAAGGTGGGCACAGTGTCGCCATGGGTTGTGCAACAGTGGATATAAATTTTCGAATTGAACCGAGCACGAAGAGATTTCAGCCGGAGCATGCACGGATTTAAAAGCCAAAAACCGCTTTATTACTGGTTCACTGCTACAAAGAACGTCACAAAACAAGATCGTAGATTGCTACCAAAGTGAGGCATTCGCAGAGTATATTGCATAATCGCAGGATCATCCAGGGCATGAGATAGAAGAGAAAATAAAATCGAATACTAAATCCCGTGTTAATGGACTGCAAAGAGCTGCAAGATCAGGCTCAGTTGAGGACAACGCCGGTGCGAGCTCGTGAATATGCAGACGCAGGTCGGTTGTGCGCACTGTAGCTGCTGCCCCGAGTGCGATCTCTGAGTACAGGAGCTTCTGCGTCCGCTTCGCAACGGCTGCTTCATTCAGCCGTTACTGCTGCTTCGTTCTACCGTTACTTTCGCTTCAATCAGCCGTTACTTCTGCTTCGTTCTACCGTTACTTCCGCTTCAATCAGCCGTTACTTCTGCTTCGTTCTACCGTTACTTCTGCTTCGTGCCACCGTTACTTCCGCTTCGTTCTACCGTTACTTCTGCTTCATTCAGCCGTTACTTCCGCTTCAATCAGCCGTTACTTCTGCTTCATTCAGCTGTTACTTCCGCTTCGTTCAGCCCTTACTTCCGCTTCGTTCAGCCGTTACTTCCGCTTCGTTCAGCCGTTACTTCTGCCTTTATTCAGCCGTTACTTCCGCTTCAATCAGCTGGTACTTCTGCTTCATTCAGCCGTTACTTCCGCTTCAATCAGCCGTTTCTTCCGCTTCATTCAGCCGTTACTTCCGCTTCAATCAGCCGTTACTTCTGCTTCGTTCAGCCGTCACTTCTGCTTCGTTCAGCCGTCATTTCTGCTTCGTTCAGCCGTCACTTCTGCTTCGTTCAGCTGTCACTTCTGCTTCGTTCAGCCGTCACTTCTGCTTCGTTCAGCCGTCACTTCTGCTTCGTTCAGCCGTCACTTCTGCTTCGTTCCGCCGTCACTTCTGCTTCGTTCAGCCGTTACTTCTGCTTCGTTCAGCCATTACGTATCCAGGATATTGCTAACAATTTTAACTTATTGATCCTGCCATGCTGCAAAGGGGACTAAGGGCTACAGTGTTCTTGATCCCTTGCGAAAAAGCTGGTCTGACAAAATAAGTATTGGGAATGCCGGCTCGTTGCAGAGGATTTTGAAGTTTTTTAATTTGTAGAGGAACCAATGAAGTGTGAGTAAAATTCCATGTTAGTGATCGCGGAAAAAAGAAAAGTATTGAACTTGCACAAGTTAGAATTCGATCCGTAATTTCAATTTTGTTGACTTTCAAAGAACAAAGCATGTTCTGCAAAAGAATACATTTTTATAATTGTTCAAATATGATATAAGTTTGCTATCCTTTGCTCCAAATTTAGCGCTAACTACGAATACAAACGTTCACCGTTAGTCTTAGAGATTGAGAGAAAGTTAACGTGTAGTTCCGGAAATAAAACTATCACTAAACTCAGAAGCAAGCGGAGTTCCGAATGAAGAAAGCAATTTACAAAAGAGAAAAATGTATTGTAAATAATTGCACTCGTAAAGAGATCAAGCATCATGAAACTGAACGCTCTGCGATTTCGTCTGATCGACTCTGAAATAATGCAAAAATTAAAGAACTGAGCGTTGAAATTCAGTGAAGGTCAGCCTCTGCAGTAATGTTACGTTTAAAATTAGATGTCAATAAATACATCGGTGGAATTGTATGTTTTTAATTGTGTTAGTCGTATTGGAGTAATTAGCTTTACAAACTTCTCGCAATGAACTCATGCGCAGTAACATTTTTGTTGTTGAGTGTCAATGTTTAAAAAAATCAGCGAGTCCCGCCAATGGTAAGAATTTAACGGTCTGACATGTTCATGAGTGCAGCGATCGCTAAGGCGTGGTTGTATTAATAACTATCAAATTGTAGCAACTGCTCTCTATGTTCTCAATTTCATCACAGCACCAATACTGCACTATTTTCTGGTCCTGTTTTCATTTCTTATTTTCCTTTCTTTCTTTACTACTCAACGCTGAACAAAGGAGAGCAATGATTCTCAATTTTTCTAGGACAAAACATAAGATCGCAAACAAAAATCTATGCAAGAAACTCACGGCCTAGTAGACACGTTGACTGCTTCTTACATTTTACGCCGTTTTGTTGCAGTAAAATGAAGAGCAGTCATCACAGTGATGGAGGGAAAATCATCCAATTTTCCAAGCATTGCGCAAAATTAGGGTTCAGCACTAGGCAGACGAGATGAAAACTTCCTTACATTTTGCAGGGATTTTCGCGAAATTATGGGTATTCAAGGCCAGGCCGGGCTGGCTGGAAACTCTTCCTCGTATTTCGCGCGGTTTTGTTACTGCAAAAATATGGGCACTCGAGACTATGCTGAGTGGCTGAAAAATATTCTTCATATTCCTGAGTAATTCTGGAAGTTAATCCAGCAGAGGGGAGGACGAGGGGACCTGGTCTTTAGGCTGCGCTATCCAGCGGGCTTATTGCTCATGCGCCTCGGCTTGAGCTCGTATATTTGCTGCCAACTTTATTACGCAGCTCTGCTGTATTCCTTGCTCTCAAGCTTTTTGCTGTAATTATAACGAGGTTTGCGAGCAGTAGTAACTCCTGGCCCTTTTTAACGACTGCAAAATAATGGCCATTGAATGCAATTGTCTTCTCGTTAATTTGGCATTGAAAAATTCAATGAAGCACGACTGAACAGCATCAAGATTTAGTTTCTACCATAATAATAGCTCTAGTTTTGTAGATGTATCCACACATGCAGCTTTAAGTCATAAAACTGGTATTGAAGTCGTGGAAAGATCAAAATAAAAGGAAAATATACAGGAAATATTTTTGAAATTCCCTCCATGAGAAATGGGAAAGAAAAGCAAAAATTGATCAAACAAACCGCGGAGAGATGTGAGAATACAAATCAGATTCTTACAAAATAGAATCTTTATTCCGATAAGATTAATTATACTCGTAGAAATCTTTGACGACATCTTTGAGTGTAGATATCTATGATTGTAGAAATTTTTTTTGTAGATATCTTTGATTGTAGATATCTTTAATTGTAGATATCCTTTATTGTAGATAGTTTTGAAGTTATCCGTGTATATAGCTTTGAGTATATCTTCATCAATATCTTTATAAATATGTATGCAGATTTCTTTGATTGCAGATATCCATACTGTAGGTATGTATCTTTGATTGTAGATTTCTATGAAAAGAATTCGTGTGCTGACGAGGATAAACAGGAACCTCTTATGTGGAGATGCGAAGAGAAATTGTCCTACCCCACCTGCCCAGCGCAAACTCTCTACAGTTTGCAAAAAGACTATCCTTCTGAATACCTTATCCTTTTGCATTTTGCCCCTGGACTCTTCTAAAAAAGCTCATCAATTATTGAAAAAATTGTCATCTCTTCAGATGTGATGTAAACGAAGATTATCAAAGCTTCCAAGCTTTGGAAAATGAATGAAGGGCTATATATGTAAAATGTATATTCTTGACTGGCCTGAAGAAAACATGCCAGCATTCGTACATAATTTCCAGTTCGTCAGTCACCCATTCTGTTCGAAAACATTTTTCCGTAACTGAAGCTCAATTTAGCTTGATAGCGAATACGTTTAACTAAACTTCTAATCGCAGAAAAGCTTGAAACTTGCGTACTGATTTAAACTAATACTACACACGAATTAAAAAAAAAAGGATTGCTAATTTTTTGTTAGCATAATATTTACGACGCTGGTGGTATCACAGGGCCTCTGGCAATGTTAGCAGATGCCTGATGAACCGTTTGCTGGAAAATATTTATCCGGCATGATGCGTACCACCTGAACTCAGGCATCACATGCCCCTGATGCTGTTTCTGAGGTACTTTCTTTTGAGAGGAAAACTTTTAGCACACTCGAAGTTTGAGCGTAGGTAGGGATCTAAGAAGCTTGTGATGAAAATGTCTTCATGTACGTGAGCACGACTCACGTCTTGGTAATTGCGCAGGCCTGTAACAATGCTTTTCTTGCTTATTTTATAGAACAGAAATATTCCATGTATAGATGCGCTGGGAAAGAACCATGACAATAATTTATCATACTTTGGGAATACTGAACCTTTCACTCAAAATGCGAATACTGAACCTTTTACTCTTCGTCGACATTATTTTTCCCCCTTTTTCATTGCTAATGAATGCAGTTACCGAGTTGATCGAGACATTTTTCGTTCACACATTCGCGCGTTCATTGCGGGGTGGAGGAAAGAAGACGAAACGTACGAGGTTTGCCAACTTCGAGACGTAGGCTCGGTGAGTTCCTGTAAAATTCGATTTTAGTTCATCCTCAGCAGACCACTACCTAACGTCGAATCGAAAACACCTCTTCCTATTGAGATAATTATCACTTGAAATAGATAAGTCCCTATAAATATAGCGTTAAGTTAGTATTGAGTTGAGTAACGCCAATAAATATAGAGTAAAATTAAGTTAAATAAGTATAGAGTAACGTTAAGGAAATCCCTAAAAATATAAGAACTCTACGCAATTGCAGGGGCAGTCTTGAAATCTTCCTCACGTGCATAATAAGTTATGAATTTTGTGCGGTCTTTCATTGGGTGAAGGTTAAGAATGGTGTCTTCGAATAGGTCCAAAGTGGGAGGATTTGTAATGATTTCCCCGCTCATCAGGCGTGACACGAAAAAATCGAAGAAGTGATTAGAAGAAGCCTGCAGTCACAACGGAATTATAAAAATATAAGACCTGCAAAACTCTTCTTCTCGATCTTCATCTGAGTCGTTCCCTGCTCTTCCAATATCCATATCGTATCGTCACGTTTGCGTCTATGTGAGCACTACATCTCAAACTTGCATTTTCTCACGTCGTTCACAAAATATTTTTATGTCTATCTGTTTTGTTGTAAAATGATTAATTCGTCAGTAATGTTTTTAGGTTGTTTAGATGAAAGAGGATTTTAGGTGTAATTTCATAAGTAAACACTATTTGCACTTTTTGCTCAATAGCAAAGTACGACGTCTAATGTTTTTTGCATCTCTGAGGGGAGGATTTCCCGCTTTGATGAACCGTGGCTTTCTTCCATAGCTTTGTCAGTCTCCTTCAAATGGAATGTCAGGTACCGATATCTGTTAATCTTGACTATCATTTTCCTAATCTTGAGGCATAAATTTTTCCTTCAAACAAATCAGAACGATATATGAAAAAAGTTTAACGTCAGTGTACATGTAGAGACAAATTTCATTCCAATCTTTGCTTCGATTCGAACGGTCTCACGAAAGCAGCAATCAAGGCAAGCTGGGCATCGTGAGCGGGGCAGACATGCTGCGTGAAAAGAGACAAGCCATGCCTGAGAGAACTCGTATTTTTGACTCACCTCTGGCATTGGGCAGTTGGCCAATTGTGGTAAATAAATTCTTTGTAAAAGAAACAGTCAAATCAGATCAATTATTGTGCGCAAACGATCTACGACTGATTATAGGAACATCCATTTTTGACTTACATGTCGACCAACGAGAAATATTAGTTGAATAGCTCATGTTAGAGCCTCAAAGTCATTGTTCACGCCGCCATCATAGTCATTCCAAGCCGTTACTTGAGAAACGGACCGGCCGCCTCATGATGTAAAACTGCAATCTACATTACTCAGGAGACCATCATAAATATATCCAGCTTATTTAAACACATCATCTTGCTCCTCTCAGGTTTATAATCACGCCATCAAAAAGCTCATTAATAGTATAAGTTAACTGTAAAAGGTGTTTAAAAAATGCTTTAAAATGGAAAATAGTGAACCAATTTTAACCAATTTGGTCGAAATGGAAGAATGAATTATTTACGAGATTTTCCCTCATTCGCGCTATAATCCCGATCTTGCACCTTGTGATTTCGCTCGTTTCCAAGAATGAAGACCTGCAGGGCTCGCAGCACAGCGCTGTGACGACGACGAAGAGCTGCGGGGGCGCGTCTCAGTGTGGCTGAGGTCGCAGGCGGCAGAATTCCATGACGAAGGAATTTCAAAGCTTGTCCACCGCTATGAGAAGTGCCTCAATTTCTTTGGTGACGATGTAGAAAAGTAGAATTTTGGTCGCTCTTTCAGATGTATTTAATAAATTTTTTGCTTGTTTTTGGTTTTTAATTCCAAAACGTTCCTTACTTTCTAAATAACCCTCGTATCTATCACATCCTTGTAAAACTTTTCCAAATGAAGAAAAAGTTTTGTACTCAAAAAACATTAATAAAAATCTTAATTAAAACAGTCTTGTTCAGTAAGTTGTTGTAATTGAATTTTGTGGGGATAAAAGTTTAAATATTTTCGAATGATTCGACTGATGTTTGCACAGGACGTTTTAAATTATTTCTTCCGGTCCAAAAATATTTGATTTTATTGAATGATCGTAGAAATCTAATTAGCATTTTCTTGAGTTCTTGAAGTTCTTTTTTCACTTTTAGCCTTGTTCGAATTGAGCAGAGTTCCTTCACTATTTAATTTGCGCACATTGCGATTCATGGTTTGCTTAGTCGGAGATGATCTGCAAGGAAAAGCTTCTGAAAATAACTGGGACACTTGTTTATGGATTCTTGTTTGAATGTAGCTATTCACGATAAATATTCGCTGCTCCTTTGTTGGTTGCATTTGAAAGGGATTTGATTAATTTTTCCAGAAAATACGGAGCAGATTACTATGTATTTCCCAGGATTATTTTTTTTGTGGATATCTTAGGATGTGATAAGAGGTAATTCCTGCACTCAATGAGATCAAATTTGTTAAAATCGGTTAACTATTTTCAATTTCATTAGCATTTAGAAGTAAGGTAAACATGTATTTTAAATACCCTGTTAAGTTTTGTATTATTTCTATCCTGAAGTGTAGATAAAGTCGTCTCATACGACTGTTTCTGAAATGTAAATTGTTCAAAAAATTTTCAAATCTCATATAATGCTTCAAGCCCCTTATTAATATAGATTCTACACCTATCAAATGATTAAGAACATCGTAATCATTCAGAAATAATTGCTACTGTTACTTTAACTGTTTCATCTGAAAATTTAAGAGATCGAGCCCGCGAGCGTCGTGATTTATGAACGAAATTTGAATAATTTGATGTCGACCCACATTAAATTAAATATAACATTAGCATCACAACGATAATATGCGCATGGTCACAGCTGAATTAAAATATTCGAGAAGATAAAAGTTGTGGTCCTCCTCAGAAAATGAAAGGATGAACAAAAAAGAGGTATATGCGATTAAAAGAAGCTAACACGACTATGGGTATCAGAAAGAGAGTGGAAAACAAACACTCGCAGCGGGTTCTTTAATATTTAACTACATATAAATTTTCGCTTGAGGTATATATGAACTAAATAAAAACAGAAATTAGACTGGCTCCACACTTCATAGTTCATTCTCAGCCATGCATAATTAATTCAAGAATCTAGCCTAGAGCAGCTTAGAGATGCTTGTCTACGACGCTTCCGAGATATTTTTGCGACCGAGTGGCACCAGCCGACATTACTTCAGAGCGAGACTAATTCGACGGCCCTGAGTGCATCACAACAAAATTAAAAGCGACCCAGGCTTCTCTCGTCGGAAATTCACTTTCCACCACTAGCCTTGGCCGCGGAGCACGTGTTTGCTTTGCATTATTGCGTCCAAAAATGAAAGAAAACAATGGCAGGAATGCATCGACTTTTTTAAGTGGCAAGCAGTGGACTGTTTGATAAGCAAATGGCGGAAATTAGGCCTTGGTTTATGAGGACACTTGCGTCCCCTCAGAGCGTCGTCAGGAGACAACTGTGCGCTGTAAAACCGTGCGTGGTGGCGGCGGTGGCGCGAGTGCGGCATCTGCACTCCGGCCCTAAAGTCCTCCGCATCACCTGCACGCAACACGTCGCGCGCCCTGCAAGTGCACCTCACAAATGCAAGTCGCAGGGCGAAGCACAAATCAAGGGCCGGATTTTCAAACGTTTGAAGTCTCAGCTGTTCAACCGGCAGCGAAACTACCACTATCGATTTGGCTACCTCCAGTGATGTTGTTCTAGCCAAAATTATAAAGTTTGAGGTTTTTAAGGGAAATTTGAGCAGAAGACATCTTGCAACCTTGCATGATCATCAAATTGGTACCTATGGAACTAAGGGACCAAGGAATCTCTGCACAAAATGTGTCCCGCACCCTTCGCATAAAAAAGATTTGAAGAACTTCACATAACATGATAAAAGTTGGAAAAGAAAGTAATAAGTGAGAAGTATAAAAATATTTAATTAGTGTGAAAGTAATAAAAGGACGCAGTGAAACTAAAAAAGATGGTTCGTTACAGCACAAAAAGCTATAATATCCGACGAACGGAATGCCTACCTAACTTTCACATCTCACTCATGAGAGCGCTAATTTTCAATGATATATCAGCTGCCACCCAATGAGGGGTGTGAGAATTTACTTCATGAGTTTAAAGCGAAGGTTCTATTGTACTTCAGTGAAAATGATACTGCCACACTTGGCACATTGCATTACGTGCATTTTGTTTTGCTTAGACTAACCATGTAGTTTTCAACGTTTTAAAGTTACGTTTCAACATATACCAATAACATCAGATCAAAACTTAGCCAGGAAGTGCTTGAGATATGAACGTTATCGTTTTTTACCGTAGCAAGATTATCGGAAAAATATGAAAGGTAACCACTTCACTCAATTTGGAAATATTAGCGTATGGTGAGCTTCATTGGCGTTTGAGGTCGTCAGTTTGTTGTTGATCGTACAAAGGTTAGAGCTTACTGGCTGTGGAAAAAAATGAATACAGCAAATCTTCCAGAAGTTGATTAATTAAATTTGAAATGAACATATGAGTAAGGTTAATTTTTAATGGAGCACGGCTTTCATTTAATGGAGCAAGCATACCAGCAAAGGAAACGCGTAATGCAGTGAGATCATCATTATGTAGAGCCAAGGTTTTGGCATAATGTATCCAGGTTACCATCTCATCACACACTCCGCACGCCGCGCCGGCGCCGTGGAGCGCAGTACAAAGCCCGCGTTAATTAAGCTATAAGTTTTAAGAGCTTATTTGAAAAACTCATTTGGCGTGCATTGTAAGCAGCCTTCGCCCGCAGGAAGTCGCACCACCACGTAGAGCCTCGCTTTACATTTTTCGTACGGAGCTTGATTTTACTCTTTAAGAAAGATGCCTCATTACCTCCTCAATTGTACGATTTTTATCTCTTGCTAATTAATTTTAGAGAAAAACCTTTGAGAGAAAAGCTCAAACTTGAACTTGATGTGAGCTCTAACAGGCGCTAGGATGACTTAGAAGGAAATATATCTCCTGATAAAATACTGAAGAATACATAACAAGAAATGGATAGGGTTCGTATTTACTAAGGGAGTTAATCAGCGATCTTCATCGTGCTTTAATTCCTGGAGGCGTGGCGTGCAGTACGAGTGGAGGAATTTCTGAGGACAAGGATTTATTCCTTGATCATGATTAGTGAACTGTTCCTTGATCCTGTTCAATGAAGTATTCATGCATCAGATGCCCCCAGCTTTCATTTTTCCACTGGGTACGAAAAACTCAGGAACGGAGCACCTGAGCAGCCACTCTAAATTACAATGTTTCTAGCTTTAAATCCCCTACATTTCAGCGACAACAAAACTTTCATAATATATTTCCATCCCGCCATAAATTTTCTTCTCAAAAGCGTGCTGCGCTTTTCAACATCGTAGGAAGTTATAGGGCAAGTCGCTTCGGGTCAATAATGGATTGCACCTTCCAATAGTAAAATAAATCAATGACCGAGAAAAGTTTTAATTAGATCTCATCCCACACGAAGACAGTGAGAAATGACCTCGCCAGCTGATGCTGCACCCGAGATATGTCGAGCTGGTAAAGCTGGTATAATGAGCTGGTAATTCTGGTATAATGAGCTGGTAATGATGGTATAATGAGCTGGTAATGATGGTATAATGAGCTGGAAATTCTGGTATAATGAGCTGGTAATGCTGGTATAATGAGCTGGTAATGCTGGTATAATGAGCTGGTAATGATGGTATAATGAGCTGGTAATGCTGGTATAATGAGCTGGTAATGCTGGTATAATGAGCTGGTAATGCTGGTATAATGAGCTGGTAATGCTGGTATAATGAGTTGGTAATGATGGTATAATGAGCTGGTAATGCTGGTATAAAATCTTGGTAATTCTGGTATAATAATCTGATATAATTAACCGGTATAATGAGCGGGTATAATGAGCTGGCAAAATGAGCTGGCAAAATGAGCTAGCACGATGAGCTGGTATAATGAGCTGAGATAATGAACTGGCATGATGAGCTGGTATAATGAGCTGGTATAATGAGCTGGCATAATGAGCTGGCATGATGAGCTGGTATAATGAGCTGGCATGATGAGCTGGTATAATGAGCTGGTATAATGAGCAGGTATAATTAGCTGGCATGATGAGCTGGTATAATGAGCTGGCATAATGAGCTGGCATGATGAGCTGGTATAATGAGCTGGTATAATCAGCTGGTATAATGAGCAGGTATAATGAGCTGGTATAATGAGCTGGTATAATGAGCTGGTATAATGAGCTGGTATAATGAGCTGGTATAATGAGCTGGTATAATGAGCTGGTATAATGAGCTGGTATAATGAGCTGGCATAACGAGCTGGCATGATGAGCTGGTATAATGAGCTGGCACAATGAGATGGTAATGAGACCCGGCTCAGGAAACATTCGCCCCATGAGCTTCAGCGCATAAAATTGGAACCAAAGACACCAAAAGAACGTAGTGTAAACATCGCAGCTCTCGGATCAAATTCACTGCTCGGAATTGTGCTTACTAGATCCGACAGACGATGAGAAATGAATGAGGAAGAAATTTCCTTTCACAGGTAAGAGAAATTATTTTTAAAATCTTGATAGAATCTTAGGCTTTAACTTTAAGAAAATAGAAAATCTCTGTCCCTCAGTTTCGTTTTTCTTTTTGAACACTACACGACTTTTTTATTAGATTCCGATAATTTAGAGAGAATGAGACCGACAAAAAGGAGTGATGTCAAGGACGCACAATCTAATTACCAGTAGCAGCAATCAATATGTTCCCTTAATCCAATACAGGAAGGTATCGTAGCAAGCGATTAAGCTATTTCAAGTTCGTTCGTACAACAAATTAGGTACTATTTGTTTAATGAGTATTTTTCATTATCAGGTCGGGAAAGTACAAACTTTTCTTAATCGGAAAAGGTGGACTTGAAAAAAAATTTCAATAGCTCAATGCGTGGGAAATGCGTTATTTTCTCACCAAAAGAAATATTGGAAGAATAGGGAAGTTTTACTGCACCCTAATACAAATATTGGAGAAAATGGAGAAACTTTTCATGTGAGACCTGCTTCCTTTGTCTTCTTTTGATTCAACGCTAAAGTTAGAACAGATTCTGAGAATTATACCTCAATGAGAATTAGCGCCGCTGCTGCACGCAGGCAAGAAGTCAGCTCGTTGAGATAGCAATTAATGACCGCTAACTCGATGACGGGGGATGCGGCGATGATGGAAGGCCCGGGCTTTGCTGGGGACGCACGGGCGCTCTGTTGCTTCGTGATCTACTTCACTCGATTAACAACTCGAGCATCGAATTCTTCAAACGAGCGCGAACACGACGAATGAAAGAAGCAGGGGCAGTAATGAAATTTTCAAGGAAAGAATGGGAAGGATTTTATGCTCATACATTTTTAAAGAACCGATAAGGAAATGAAATAGGTGAGAAACTACGAAATGTAAACACAAACCTAGTGCAGGCATGCGTTCTAGAACACAGGTTACCACATCATCCTGCGCTTCGTACGCTACATTCAGCCCATCAGTACAAAGCCCACATTAAATTGAGCTATAAGCAGCTGGGGACGCTAGTGCATTTATATTTTTAACTCTACAATAGGGTTTCATAAAAGTACAAAACACAGCAAAAAATAATTAAAAGCTACCTCTCGAATAGGAAATCGCAATCTTTGAATCGAAAGTTCAAGCTGTATCATAAAATATTATATCATATAGCCCAATTTAACAGATATATATTTATTTTCTAAATCACCTTCTAAATCATCTAAGCACAGTTCCACCTCTCAACACCGAGTAGTAAATTCAAAATTCACCGAGTAGTAAAAGCGAGAAGCACGTAGGCCGGTACCCTTTGGAAGCTCTATGGAATGCTTACTTTGGCTTCATTTTCTAGTGCCTGGCGCACTTGACCGCGAATTAGGGCACAGGATCCCGTGTCATCGCTTGGCTCCCAACAAAATTAAGAGGAAGAAACTTGAAAGCACCGCTATCTGTCTTCCTGCAAAGGCTTCATTTAAAGTTAAGGATGTCGTGACACTAAACTTTGTGTAAGTTACGAGCAGTGTCTGACAAAACGCTTGAGTTTTGAGAGCGCGTGTGCCGGAGCGTGATTCGAACTTCACGAAGACAGGAGCTATTCTCTCGTGTAACTATTCCCCTTAATGAACGGAATTAATCAGCGACTATTGCATCTGCACGTGAGGCCTCCTGGCAACAGGGCCCACCATTCCGTCCTAATGATTATCGCAGGTCACAACATCGCACGTGATTTGGCAGCTTTCAATTGCGAGGCCAAGCGCAGCCATAAATTTCGTTGATCAAATATTGCTCCTCTCACACGAGGTCGCTTATTAAACTTGTTCAGACAAGATTAATTTCTTAGCCAAGAACTGAAAGCAAAATTGAGCGAAGCCATAAAATAGACTTTAAAATGTGCTCAAAAATGGCACTTTGGTAAAAAGTCTTCTGTGAAGCCCAAGATTTTCTCCATTTTAAGTTGTGTCTCGTACAGATAAGGAACGAGGGCGTCAGTAAAAAACAAAACAGGACTGCCTAAACTGATGATTTGTATTCAGGCAGCATAAATTAGATGTTCCCTTTCAGATGACACGCTAAATAAAATTCTTATATTGGTACACATCGTACACTAACGGCTTTCCTTTTAATGTTGTTCAGAAAAGCGCAACGCTGATGAGTAATTTTTTCTGAGTTAAGTAGAATAAATTTTCAAAATGGAGGTAGTGTAATTTGACTTCAGTCTCATCGCTGAAGTTGTCCTGTCAGGTGGTATACTGAAATTATTGTTAGGTAGCACGCGCATGTTACAAGTCTACGGACTCATCAACTCTCATTTCGTTTACGCTAAAATAACTGCATCAACAGCGCCCACGATCGTGCGTTACTAATATTTTGTTCACTAAACAAAGCTCACCGAACAAAAAGAAATATCACCTGCCATAAATTTGATGTAGGGTCTTCAGGAACACAAACAATCGAGGCAATCACGCGCAGCATTGAGTTCGCTAGTGTCCTAATGTAAGTACATTTGGTCGATTTTAAATCCCTAGTACGTACACTAACTGATCTCGTCGAACAGCAACAGCAAGTAGACGATCTTCTTGACGTCTAAATTTACGTTCTATGCAGTTTTTTTTCAAAATTATCCGTTAGGTTCATTTCTGGCGGCTTAGCTGGCCAATCTAAATGACGGACATATTCTGAATGTGAGTCATGCCAATTAACGACAGTTCTACGTAGTGCGATGCACTACCAGTTGTCATCCTGAGAGATAAGCAGAACAATGTGCCTCTCTTCATTCAAACATTGAGCAATTGGCAAAATTTGTTTGTCCAGCAGTTCAATACAATCATGCTGATTCAGTTTGATGGAGACCTCAACTAAAGGGTCCACTTCTGTGTAGTTAAAACAGTCGCAGAGCTTGGCAGGCCTTCCTCCTTGTATACATAAGCTTGGTTGAAGGCTTCCTGAGGTCTTCAACGAACACGACGGCACCCTGCATTACCATCGATACAATATAGTGATTTATCTGATTACAGGGCACAGTTCCACTTCTCAACTTTCCAATGTTCCTGTGCCATGGCCCAGTTTAGACCTGTGGTTTTATGAGCAGGAGTTAACATCGACTGTTTACGAGCCACTCAGCTCCATGAATGTATTACTCTACTGCCTGGAGCTCCCGACGAATAGTTTGTTCAGAAACAGCAGGAGTAGGGCATTCATTGACCTTTCACAGAAGTTCCTTCCTTGAGGCAACGCGCCTCCAGTCAACAATTCAGAACACACAATGTTGATCCTTATCGGTTCGAATTTTCGTCCGACAGCGATTTCGCCGTGAATTCCCGTACGTATCAGATGTTTTTCATTGTTGGCATGGGCCTGCATAACAATGCAGCATGAAACACCAGCGGTTCCCGCTAATTAATTCACAGGGTGTCCATTAGCCCGACCAAACACAATAGCGTCTTTTTGCCATCTCGAGGCATCTTGCTTTATTTCTATCGTTGTGAGGCGACTAAGAAGCAAGCCTATACCTAGCCAGCTCGAATGAAGACTGATACTTATTCAGTACTAGAATGCATCCCAAACTTTGGTCACATCATTGAACGGCGATTGATGGACGTAGTAGATAATTGGAGCTTGAAAAACAATAAGTGGCCAATTTTTTGTTCGTTGAGCTTATATTCATGCACTCAAACCAAAACAATTTGCATTAAAATATCTAATGGAAGACGAAATTTAGAGCTATTTGTTGAACAAACATTCAAGGAAAAAACAGGGGAACTATTTAGGATTGATCCAAACGAGTATAGATATCGAGCACAGTGTGTGCTTTGCTGGACGTACGATGAGTTATTCTACTCATTCACTCAAAACTTCCTGGAGCGCTTCAGCGAAGGGAAAATTAAAGACTCGCGTAGGATTATGCTGGCGTCGAATGGTTCAAAATTCTCTCATTTCTATTTGTATTTATTCAGAGCTTGTGCAAACAAACTTGCCGCCATCACGGCTTTCCAGAGAGAAATAAATGAAGGAAACTGAGCAGCTGCGATGGTCAAAGCAAACACTGCACAGCCCACGTTGATGAGAGGCTAGCGTCATATTCTGGGTGGGAGCTTGTGGACTTCCGGCAGCTCAGGCTTCTTCTAAAAATCCGCTTTTTATTTATTAATAAATTCAAAGGAAAAGTCATTGTTATGTTTTGAGGTTAAATCTATGCATCGATCGTTGAGAGTATGATGAACTATACAAATGCAATCCGCCTTGTACCTCTGACAATGAATGTGGATCAATACAAACACCATGAAAAATTAACCCTGACCTCCAAGCCAGACTACTCAGGATTACTTCCCTCTCACACACAGGTGAGAACATTAGCGAGGAAGGCGTTATAACTCAGCCCGACTGCTGAGCACATCATCAACTCGCCGTACGCTCAACACATTCCTGCAAGTTGAACTTTAGCCTCATTACTCTGCAATGGGTCATGCCCCAGGAGAGGTATAAAAAACACAGGTGATGTTTCACTGTTATCAATAGTGGTATCTCACTAAAGTCAGTCACATCAACATCTCCTTGAAGTTTGTAGCAAACAATAACATTCGTCTCTCAAGGATGCAGGAGGCACACAATATTTTGCAGATGTGATTAACAGTTATCTTCTACTCTGACATGACAAGCTACTAGATTTAATGGGAAGCGGAGAATAGAGTCCACAACGAATAGCGAGCGACGATGAGTACAGGCGCAACAAGAGGTGCGCGTACAGCAATACTTCAGGGCGCGAATGTTGCAGCACCTGACGGCAGCAGCTGCAGCATTGAGGGTAATTGAGCAGTCAGGGTACTGTGATCTCTTCGATCGATAGTTTACCAAGCCATGTAATGCGAGCACGGCTAACGAAGCTTTTTTATTATTAAACTTCCCTCAAGGTTTATTTCTACGTCAGTTTCTACCTGACTTCTACCATCAAAGACAAATTTGAACTCATGAATGAATTTTATGGCTCTCTTAAAGTTGCCTTCATTACCGAACGGTCAGCATTAATGAGCTTGTTTGACGCTTAAAAAAAACTTGTAGCAGAAAAATACGGTGTTTTACAAAGTGGGACTGCTATTCTTAAAACGCAGCGTTACCAGCTCAAAAAGAAACACAAAAGAACGTCATCCATCGGAGTCAGGCGTGAACTGTACTTGTGTGATGCGTAGGCGCTATTACCAACTGTGAAAAGTGAACAAATTAATAAAACAACTGCGTTTATCTGTGTTGTAATTTTGAATGCGTGTTCATTCGGCTTTCTTATGAGCCACAGCTGCATAAAAGAGCGTGTATTGTTAACTTGCAGGAAGTTTGCTCCGTGAAGTTAGAATAAAGCTACTCTACATACATTAAGTTTATTTGGTCGTTTAGGAAGCTAGGGTGCTCCGTAGCGAAATGATCAAAACCATGTTAGCTTAGAAACTGAGAAGCTTTTTTTTACCAGCAGACTACCGCTCTTCTTCATTAGGCAGGAAATATTTAGGTGGGTGATTATTTTTTACAAAAATAAGTGCTAAGGCCTGCTTTGCTGCCATCGTGGTGGTCAACGCCAATTTCGGCATCATTTCAGCTGATCAATACTACCGGCCATCAACATTGCAATGACTATAAGCTGAGCTTAAACATTCGATAAAGCGTTATGAATCAGAAAAAAAAATAGTTTTCTAAACAACTTCATTCAGATTATGCATTATAGCTTTGCTTGAATTTCAGATGTAACAGTCATGTTTTTTGACAATGCTCCCTCGCAAGCTACCACTATTTCTAGGCTGATTAGCCCGTTAGACCTTTGTACTCGCAACAACAGTAATGAGTTAAAATACGTTAACAGGATGTGGGAAGCAATTTCTTCTGGGCGAATAACCCATTTTGGTTCCAGAGTTCATTTCGGCACGTTAGTATACACTCATCAAGAATTTTCTGCTCACTCAAGTCAAACTATTTTCAACGCCAATGTGAAGCAACTTAGATGTTCATATGACCAGCAAATTTACTTACATGATATTTTGTAAAATTTTAAATATACTATTGTTATAATTTTGTTCTAAACTTGAAGCAAAAATATGAATGAACGTAAAAATTAATTTGACCAGGAATGATAGAAAGACAGTTTGATACGAAGGGCTATTTCGATGGAATGGGAAGCCTCAGCGCATGAGAAGCTTCATAACATTTGAGGGCACGCTCATTCCTTAATTGTAAGGATTTAGCAGTATCCATGCTCATTACAGTCCCTGGTTTCCTCATGCAGGTAGATTTTGCTACTTCCGTTACTTAGGTTGAAGTCTCGGATGTTCAAATTTTCTTAGCTAGGTCTGTCGGCCTGTGTCAGTATTCGTTGCTGGGTATTCGAGGGATGAAATTTTTTACATAGCATTTTTTTGCAAAACTTTTGTAGTCCTTTAGATTATGTAGTTGATCTCCGAAAGGACAGGGGCCACAGTGATTTGGGGCTCAATCATTCGTTGAGAGACTTCAAAATTTTAGCTACGCGTTTAGCTGATCGTTTCAAGAAGTACGCTGATGATTTTTGCGAATGACGAACGCGTAGCAGCCTGTTATAAAACCAATACAACTTGTATTTTACAACGCTTCACGCTGATATGACAATCCTGTGCATTATCTTACGGAACATCTCACATCTATTCCAGCATTGAATTCGTTTCAGTAACTAATCTGAAATGCCTAGCTTGTTTTGCGTAGTGCGCTGAATAGTATATCGCATGGTGAGCAACATATCGCGCGTTACTCCGAGTTGCAGCTAGTGCAGCACTTCGGTGTGGCACGACTTGTCGCGTCAGCAGCGTGCACCGCACCTCGCACCGCCACCTCAAAAACCTTCTGTTCATGCGATCTTTGTGGGCTCGTGATTAAGCAGCGAGGGCCATTGGAAAAGGCATATTCATTACTCCATTTGCAGGAGCATTTCAGGTCTACCGTACACCCACTTCGTGTTTTCTGAACAAAACATCAAGTTAAGACCTTGGTGGTTATTTTGGCGCGCGGTTACGCTAGGGGAAATAATTTTAGCGATCCTTTCAAATTTAGCGAGAGTTATCGGTCAGTCACTGTTCAGTTCAAACAGCGTCACCAAAATTGAATCATCGTTTCAAGGAATTCGAGCTTTTGAAGTTCGACAGTTTATTAGTTGGAAGACATATTAAAGTAAAAATATATTTATAACTTAACTCTGAAAGATTTTACCTTTCTCACACAATTCAGCTACCACGTAACTCATATGCTTGGGTACTTCCTTTCGTTCGTCAAAAGCCGCATTGACGAAAAGGCCAGCTGTTCAAAAAATTACCCCCCTGGATTCAGGAAAAAGATGTGGCAACTGTATCTTATAACGCATTTGTCAATTATCCCAAAACTTGAACCTAAACTAAGAAGTTTTTTATTCGCTTTCGTTTCCATGAAACTCATTTTCAAACACACCTAAATGAATAAGAAAAACTTAACTTTTACTCGGACGTTTTGAATTCAGGTGTTTCTTTTAACAGACATTTATTCCAAGTCTCGTAAACGTTAACGTGATTGTAAAGGATTTTTTTGCAGTTACTGAAGCTCAATCTGTGAAACAGTGAGCAAATTCCCTAAATCTGAATAGATTTGAAATCCAAGGATCAAGGTCTCAAGCCGCTGACCACTTGAATGTGCAAAAAAGTGAGCGTCTGTGGCCAACTATCCAAGCAATTTCCCCGCTGCAGAAAAACAGCTGAAAGCGTAAATTTATCTGTCAACATGACTGCGCTTCCTGCTGTTTTTGAGGGGCAAAATTATTAATATGTGTTTTTTCCAATAAAATATGAAGAGTGACCTTTGGGCAGCTCTGAAAGGTTATAACATTTTTCTATATTCGTACGCAACCACACGTTGTGTAGCCAAGCCAAGAGTAAAACAATAACACTGCCGGCTGTTCTTCCATGATGATATAAATTGTTAGAATATTTGTCTCTGGGTCTCACCTGACTCTATGGGAATGCGCTTTGAGCCTTTGTAGCGCAGGACGTTGCCTAGCCTAGCGTTAGAGCAGAGCACCACTGTGCGCCTGAAGTCCTCTATGCAATGTTTGATAAAGGGAACTTCGTCGCCCGCTTTGGCCACAAACTTCAGTCGTTTAGTTTACGAATAAATGAAATTTGATTAAGGTTCAATATCGAATTAATTTCCAGTCTGATACAAGGAAGTCTTTCATCTCCATGGGCAAGTCGTTTACATTCAAATAAACCGGTAAGAATTTGAAACTTGTAGGGCACTCTGTATGCCACAGATGCCTCGAACCTGAAATTAGGCGTAGAAATGATTATTGTAACGGATTTTTCACCTGCTAAGTCAAGTTTGATGTTTGTTCGAGTTTTCAATGTCTATTTATTCAAACTGGAAATAAAAATACGGAAATAAAATTTATTTACGCTAAATTCAATCTCAATCAAATATAATTATGCGTGACAAAATATATCACAACATTTTTACAATCATATCTATAATAATATAAAACCAAACAAATTACAACTCAGAAGCCTACGATGCAGTACCGTGAAATGATTTGGTTCACCACGCTCAAAAGCACGGAAAGTAATGTATTGCAATCGGACGAAGCAATATTTGTGCTGAGAGAACACATCCTATGAAAGCAGCCAATACGGACAGCGAGGCACACATCTCATGATGTACGGGACTGTGACTGATGATTCAGGTCTGCTGCAGCGCGCAGCCCTGTGCAGTAAAGATAAGTTTGCAACTTCCAGGGCGCCAATACCCACTTCTATGGAAACTGGACACTTGGCATACAAGTTTGGTAGGGTTTTGTAAGGCGCTGCCAGACTCAGTACTGAAAAAATGCAGATATTTTGTTATGAGAGAACGCTGAAAGCGCTGCTCAAAGAAAAGTTCGCGAGCGCCGACGATCGATCACGGCACGCTATGTCTGGACACACATACCGTCAAGAAGGAACGACCAAAAATAAACAAGAGAAGCTTTATGAGTATGAGGCTATTTTTCTTTACCAACCTCTGAGGAATATTTGATGTCAAAACGTCAAATTTGATGTGAGTGAGAGACCTCGGTCAGGAAGATTGATACGAAGGCGACAACTAGGTATTGATTCGTTTGTATTGATGATTCACATAGAATATAAGTGGTGAATTTCTTCCTATTTTGTAAATAAAATCACTTTTCAGATGAACCCTATACTGATGTGTTTGATTTTCAGGTTGCATTTTTTGATGCAAATTTCAATTTAAAGATTGTTATGGCTTTGTTCACGAAGGAACAGATGCGAGTACGGAACAAATGACGGGGAACAAATTACGGCCAGTCAAAACATGCAAGTCCATCGCAGTGACTCCCACGTACGAATGAGTGCAAGCATCTTCTTAAATCCACGCATCCACGTACCAGACTAAATTAATTAAGGAGTTATTGAATTGATGCTTCAACCCGAGCTCATTTTAGAACAGATATATAACACACACTTCAGGGATGATTTAACGATACGAGGCTGATATTTTAGTTACCGGGTCGCAGTGGTGAGGAGACCAAGAAATGATAAATTATGAATATACATTGGAATGTAAGTCGTGTACGAGCTAACTCATTTACAACCTTACAATGGTGTTATTTAGTGAGAGTTTCTGAGAGCTGAGACCTGAAGTGCAGGTGGTAAGATGCCGCTCCAAACGCCAGCAACGATAATAACGGGCTGAAGAATTGTAACTTAAAGACGTTTTGAAGACGGTAGATGACCCTCTGGAGCAAAGTTTCCAGAACGGGTTGTCGTACATAATCAGCACAATACTCAAGAAGTCATATTTTCACCTCGAGATGTTTCCTAAATTAATATTTAGGACTGAAGAACTGTCATAACTCGTGACACGCGTTATTTAACGCACGCACAAAAACAGCCTGCACGCTGATAAATCAAGGAAGTTGAAGCAAAAAATGAGAGGAACTCTGAAAGATAGAGAGAGAAACGACAAAAGCTAGTCCATTTACGCTAAGAAAGATGGCCGTGTCGCCGCCGCTCCCACAAAAAATATGCATTACTGCAATGCCGCTGTCGTTTACTCCAACATCCGCAAGTTTTATGCAGAAAACCAGCGCCCATCTCGTGTAAAGAAGATGCAACGCACAAGAAATTTAGACTCCGGAGCGCAGTGCTTCTCAGAGAACTGAGCGAGGATTTCATTTCACGAGGCCCATAAGCAAATTAAGTGGCACATTGTACACGGGAGCGACGAAATGAATTCGGCGTGAATGACGTTGTCATCCGCACATCTGGTCATCGAAAAAATTTATAAAACTCGGGATCTATCCGATGTAGCGTCTTCAATAGTTTTTGACCAGCAAAAGTTGCCTAATTATGGAAAACAGATACCGGAGTTCGCACAATAGCACGTCGATAACTATCACAGAAGGGAGAAAGCAAAGAAAAACAGCTCCTAAAAAAAATTCAGGTTAGAATTCCTCAACTAGATCTACTGAACCTCCTTTACTACTAGCATTTACCCTAAAATAACCTTGCGCTAGCTGCACTGGAGTTGTTGTACAGCCTTCAGAAGAGAGTTTCCCAGCGAGTTCTCCCGAGGTTTGCTGGGCACATTAGCAACTTCAAAAGTTACTCACATTCTGTGAGGTAGAAGACTAAGACATCTACTGATTTCACTGAATAGTTTTAGGTTTTGTTACACATGCTCTCCACGATGCTTGAATGATTGTTGAAAGAGTACGACCTCACATTATAAGAGACGTAAAGATGGCTTGTATAAATTCATTTAAAAATGTTCCACTCACACATTCTGTGCGTGTCATATTGAAACGTAATTCCTTGACCATCTCGTCCTCAAAGATTTCAACTTTCACCATCGCGTACTGAAGTCATTTAAAACACTTGTTACCTCGCTATGTTTCATTTCCAGTTACAGAAGAGCAATTATCAGTCAAGGGAGTCTTCTGCAAAAGATTCTCGAACACAGTCGACCAAGACTAAAGTGTGTGTTTTTCAGGAAATTTTCAATACTACGCAAAGCGCAATGAAGATCTGAATACAGCGCACAACTGCTCAGAAAATGCAGTCCAGAGACACGACGTGAGAGCTGCCTAATCCGGAAGAAATGGTTGATAGCACACTAAACAAGCAGCCAGTGTCGTGAAGTAGAACAGAAACTCACATACTTTTGGATCTCACCTTTCAGTTCTTCTTGACAAATTCTTTCATGGTGCAATAAATTGAACAGACTCTCATCATTGCATATTGACTGACAAGTAAATAATTCAACACATATGAGCATCGCGACAATTGATGTCGTTTAGATGTACTTTTGTACACTTTTGTAGCTTTGAAAAATATTTCCCATCCTCTTCCACGACATGAAATGAAACAATAAAGGCACAAGGAGTACGTACCGAGCTCTCCCGCTGCAGCGTTTGCACAAAACTTGCATCGCTCTGCGGAAGAACAAGACAGGAAAAATATAACAATGAAAATCTAGAAATGAGAACTAATTGAATTCACGCAAACATGTTATTGCTACAATCTGTCAGAGAAGTGTAAACATCGTTCAAAAATTTGAAGATTCAATGAATACATGCATAATTCACCGATCAGTATCGTAGAAAACCATGCATTTTTGCTCGTCACCCATTCGCCTGAAAGAATTCAAATTCAATCAATTAAAGGAATTTTTTTCCGTCACAAATTACAAGGGCGGTGAGATTATTTGCTAACCTGTTTTGACGTCACGTCTATCCATCCTCATGAAATTTTCGTTTTGAACTCGATTCAAGTTTTACCCTGTTTTCGTCTAGCGTTTCTCTTTCATAAGGTCATAAATTTAAACTTATTTATGGCAGGCTTTATGTTCTGAGCTGTAAGTCAAAAGTTGATATTTTAAGCCGCTGTAGCCTGTCTTGCTCTGGAGGCAAGTTCCACAGGCTCCGTCTTTGGTCTTGGCTCAAGTAATGCAATGCGCCAAGGGAGCCGTTGTCGAAGACTGTTCTTCCGTGAAATAGATGTGAACCCAAATTGCGTACAAGCGGACCTTAGGGAATCGCCTGCAACTTATGAGCACCAACCCACGCCAAAAACTCTTTCAAGTTATGAGAGGCTTCATGAAAAACTGACGTGGTGTGTGAAGAGAAATATCTGCATCAGCAGAATTCTGAGGTACTTCTCCTCACAAACAAGTCAAGAGTTCCTTTGAGTTGATAAGAGAAGTTTATGAAGAATGGGAAATAGGCGAGAAAGCTCAGGGATACTGAGCAGGGAAAGATGGCCGGCTGCTTCGTAATAATGGCTTTTATTGCCGTATTGATGCCCATCATTGAGTGGATTGCAAGAGCTGCTGACCTTCAGAGGAAGTGCACCACCTTAGAAGGTTACTATGAACAGAGTAACAGTTTTTACGGGGTATTCCCTTCAGAAGGCTACGAGTAGAGTAGCAGCTTTACGGGGTAGTCATATTTACAACAGTTACTATGGGCAGTGTAGTAGTTTTTGCGGAGTAAAAAGAACGAAAATACGCTATAAAAAGGGATAATTTCGTAATACTTTTAACAAAGATAGAAAGAGACAACGTTTAAAACTGAATTGTTACGTCTAAGGTTGTTCAAGGAATACTTTGGCTCCTCTTTTTGGAACTCAGTTTTACAAATTCATGCCAGAATTACAGCATGTGCGAGGCTGTTGGATTTCAAATCAATCGATTGCATATACATTGTGTTACATATTGCGTTAAGACAAATTTGGAAACAGTGAAATGGTTTAATGATGTATAAGCATACTTTAATGAGTACAGCTTAACATACCTATTAAACAATAAATTCATTATTTTCATCCCCACAACCAACATTTCATAGATTTTACAAGGGTTCCACAGTTATTTCATGGTAAATTTGCATGCAAGTAGTTAAACTCTGTAAATATTCAAATCTCAGCAATAACTTTATCTGAAACATCTCCCAGGTGATACAGACATGATCGTCTATTGGACTAATTACAAGCTCTTGCAAATTTTACCAATCCAATACTGACGTCATGATCGTACCAACAATGTGATACACATTTGTCGACAACATAGCAGTCAAAACAATCTGTCTAAGGAACTCTTATTTAAAATAGTTGAAAAGAGATATGTTTAGCTCTAGCCATGTCTAGTGCGTACAAAAGTGCAATGTAAGTTCCTGCAAGTAACTTACACAGAAGACCTTTTTCGGTAGAAGGACGATTCTCTCATCGCTATTTAGTTGGTTGTAACCGGCAGAGGCGAAATAAAACACGGAGAGTCATTGTCAACTTCAGTCACCTTCAATCCTTTGAAATACGCTTCTTTGCACATTCTTATGTACTGGCACAATACAACATATTATAAGGTCACGCAGTTAATATTAACGTTCCATTTAAAGTATAAGTTGGCATCATCGAAGCCTAATATCCGCAATTAGTTCAAGCAATCTAGGAGTTTATTACGCCGTAGAAGGAGTTGGAAAATAAAGCCGTCTAGAAGTGAAAAAAATTAAATTTTGCTTTATTCGCTCCATCGATATTTTATAATATGATGTGCGTAAACCGTTAAAAAACGAATATAAAAGTAGTAATGAGAACGAGTTCTAAGCAAATAGCGAGCTAAAGACAACTGAACTTTGACTACATTCGAAGTATGCGTGTTAATGACCTGCAAATTGTCAATGCTGATGACAACGGAATGAGGTAACCGGCAGCGACATGGACTTAAAGTTGCGCTAATGTTAATAATGATATGCTTCCTTATTTTGATCCAGTGATTTGACGCACACACATTGAATAATTTTTCTCTACTGAGAGTCAATAGGGACTAAAGAATTTAGCTGAATTAGCTATGAATGAATTTATGCAAAAAAGAAAGTGTAAAAGGGCTTATTCATTCTCAAACAAAGAAGCCTGTGTTTATGGTTGGAAGCAATAGCCATTTCCAATCCTGTTGAGATGTGAGCGGGTAAAATGTTATTTCACACCTGCAGCTCAATTTGCCTGAAATTATTAGAGCTTAGCCTTGTAATTTCAGGAAATATACTTCAATTCGTTTCGTTTCATATTCTCTTAGATTCAAATCCAGTTAAAATGAAATACTCAGAAGAAGTTTGCATACCAACGGGAAGGATTTGTACCATCATCTTCTACTTACCTCTCTTTTAATATATATATAAGCTCAACTTTGGTTCGTAAAACATTTACATTATGATACAATGTTACTGAAATTCCCAACGCTTCACCAATTGAGACCAGATCCACTTATTTAACCGGCTCCCCGTAGCACCCAAATGACGCTCTGTAATTTATTCTGCAAGCACCGTGACGGAAGAACGGTATTTGTCACTGAAATGTCATACTCCAACAATGACATGTACAAATTCCAAACGAATTTTATTCTCATAAGCGTCTTATAGAATGTGGACCTCAAGAGTTTTATGCTGCATGTTTAGTCAACGAGCATATTGAATCGAACGCAGGGGATTTGTGCCGAAGTTTACCGCAAGAAGAGCAGCATTTGTAGTTTTCCTCCTGCTCCAGTTTTCATTTCCAAACCAGTAATCCTTCTCGTGGTCGACAGAGCGACTAACTCACGTTCGGATTGATGTGCCTCGAGTGAGCCAGGTGCAGACACGAACTGGCCTCGTGCTCTTGTGTTACGACGGCTTAAGCGTCGTAGCGAGAGATTGACAAACCTTTTTTTTTGAAAATGACACCTACCACACTCGTCAGAGGCAGTATGTTATACGCTGTTTAGTACGAAAATTATTTCAGCTCAAACATCGCATTTGTTTATAGTTACTAAAAGGAATCCCAAACCCTGGTAAAAGATGCGGGTGCACATCGACAAATGCTCCCACTCTCACCGCAGTGGTTCTTAACCTTGTTGGAGGTACTGAACCTCACAAGTTCTATTCATGCATTCATCTCATCGAACCCTTCGGAGTTGGAAAAATAAAATGTTTTTTCTCCAAATTCACAACATATGGATATAACTATATACTGTATTCGTGTGGTAAACCAAACCGCCGAACCCCTGAAACTGACTCGCCGAACCCCTGGGGTTCGATCGAACCCAGGTTAAGTACCACTGAACTAGGGCGACCCTGAGTACATGCACTCGTAACCAAAGTAAGTGGTACAGTGATAGGATCTGTCGCAGCTTTTATTAGTTTGCGATCAAGGAATGAACGGTGAGTGTCAATAAATCCCATAACTAATTCAGCTGTTTCATTGCATGATTAAAACGTCAAACATTTTTCAAGAATGATATATGTAGAGAGATATACACAAAGAAGTAAGACTTATGTAAAGGTAAATATACATATTTATTCCGGTAATATTTGTACAACAATAATCGAGGATCAAAAACTGAAAGAGAGAAAAGTTTCTTGCTGTACATAGAGTTAATAACATGCAGAGCGTCGGTGATACCGTCTAATGTCCCACTACTGCGTCTTGCATGGCAGTTCGCTGAGAGCTTGAGGAAAAGCATGCATGAATTCGCCACCGTTATATGCTTGATGGGAGAAGATCCATCAGTTTACCTAGCCCCGAGGGGCTGTGCTCATCTGAGGCCATGATAGATAACGTCTTCCTCCCGGACACCTCCACAATGGGAGGCATCAATAGCGGAGGAGGGTACGAGGACCAAATTAGGCGGGACTTTATCTTTAAATCAAGCTTCACTATCCTGTGTGAGTCGTTATAGAGCTTCTCATCTCGAGCCAGCACCAGCGGCAGAGTGGAATGTGTTTGCGGAAAATTGGGTTAGGACAAAGCCTCTCGGTTTTTTGAGACGTTTCCGCAACTCAATCCTTCTCCTTGGCAAAGTGCTTTCGGCGCTGACACCTTCCGGCGAAAATATGCTCGTGGCAGTTTTAGAAAGGATCGAAAATATCGAGAGGAAAGACACTTAGCACAACGTTGAAGACAATGACCTTTGAGGCTCACATGAAGAGGGTTGCTCGTTGCATTCCAGACAAAGTGAGTGGGTAAATAATAGTGTAATAATCGTAATAAGTTCTTCAAAGCGTAATAAGTTCTTAAGGTAAAGTGAGTGGGCAACATCACTTTTTTCCTTGGAAAGCAATTGTGCTACATTACTGTCACACTTTCTCACGCTTCGTGTTAGGGCATTATTTTGGCATTATTGTTCTCATGATTTATATAATAAGTGCTACAAACACCTTACTCAGTCTCAATTTTTTTAATTTTCCCATCACTTCATCCCCTTGGCAGTATGTGTGTATGTAGGAAGTAGGTTTAATGTTTCCCGAACAACTTTTAAATGATTTGCTGATTCAAGTTTCTCCCATGTATAATCCCAGTCTAACTTTTTCGCCGGAGCATGCATACTTTTTGCCGCCTTAAGCAATTTAATTACTTGGGTGGCGAAAAACATGCATGCAGGCGGCGAATATTTTAGACTGGGAGTGCTCGTATTCTTCTCATATGGCTATTTTTGTCATGCTTGTATTTTAAAATAAGTTAGAGGAGAACCTCCAGAGAAGAGATTAACAAAAGCAGGAACTATATCGCAACAGGGATAACTTTATCGAGATAACTCTTCAAACAACGATTTGCAAATGGCGTCATCTACTGAGTGTCAGCAAGCTCGTTGATCAGTTTATTTTACTTGGAATTAGAAAGAAAAATGAACCTATCGAGCTACACGAAAATCCATGAATAGAAATTAATGGACGTTACATTTAACAGAATGTATGCCATAAGCTCACAATGATAGTCTTTTGAAAAGACTATCTTTCTGCTTTTTGAAACTCCGAATGGGGAAAGCTGTAAACATAGAGAACTATTCATACAGCTTTTCCCTGTATGAAATGCTTGAGGTGTATAACTGAAATGATTTTGTATTTAGGTTTGTAAGTTAAACATAATAGAAAAACAATTTTGCACATGAGAAAAATTCAAGAAATAGAAAAAGACAAAATGGTTAAGTTAAAAAACGACTTGCATGTAGGACATTCATTATTGCTTTGAAAACAGAACTCTCTGCAAAGTATGGTGTCACGAGACGTTATGCCCTCGTAAATTTACATTATCAAGAGAATCTCGGAATGGAGGAATGGCGCTCCTCCGCGCAAACACACAATTGATGATGAAATTACTCGAACAAATAAACACAGTATGTATAACTATCACAATACAGTTCAATGATCCTGCAAAAATCAAAATTATTACAGGTTCTCACCGAACATTGATGACAACCGACTTGCTCCATAACCATTTTTCTTTTAATTTTTCCAGTGTTTTCGAGGCAATACCAGTTCTTAATGTGCTTGGGGCGTCAAATACACTCAATCATTACAACTTCAATTACAGTTAATTATATCCTATTACACAATCACTTAGCAGGGAACTTGCAATACAAATTGATATGCGACAATTATGACACCAGTTCGACACGTGTTAAAACACGAAGATAATCACTTATTATTTTTACCAAAAAGAACACTCAATTTTAAAATTCTATAACTGTCAGTCTGTAAAAGGTAACGTTTCTATGTTTCGCACATTATCTTCAGGCTGCAAAATACAGAACACTTCGTCACATTGATGAAAAAATTTAAGCTACATCAGACTGAATAAAAATATTGGGAAACCTAGCGCGAAAAAACTAGAGAGTACAAATTTTGTACAATAGGACTAAAATTACAGATGACTTGTTAGTTGTTATTGCTGCAACAAGATCTGATCTCGTTTACAGCGGCCTTCATCCCGTTAATCTCCCAGGGTCAGAAGAATGTACCCAATTACTAGTTTATTGCATACAAAGTTTACCAGAGGTTATAGGAGAGACAATTTCCCTAAGTAGTTCAATTAAGTTCGCAAATATACTAGGGAAAGGGAGAGAGAACGTCAGGAACAGTCCCCTCACAAAACCTAAAACAATCAGTTAGACACAAGTAAGACCAGGCTAGTGCAAAATAAGAATATATGAAGCGTTATGACATGACATTTTACATGAATGTGACATACACGCGCTCAAGTTTATAGCAGCATACACACCTCTGAAGGGCGTTCCGACGCAGCACATGAGGATAAGATACCAGGATACACTATCGTGGGATTGAACTTTGATTCTATGGCTCACTTAATCTATCTCGTCAGGCTCAAGAATACTGCTCGCTACAGCTGCACACCAGATATTTGCATGTTCTTTTTAGTAAAAATGGAAATTTAATATCTTCGTATTTTGACAACAATTTCGCAAACTTTCGAAAAAAAGTTGGAAAATAAATTATGACACCATCGAAATGCTAATAATTAACCGGCCAATTTACTTTCCCCCAACAACGAACATTATCTTTCGATGAAGAAACTCTCATACAGCATGCCTTAACACATGAATTACAGTGCTCATTAATTCCAACGACAAACGCATGAAAAACCATGCACACTACATTTACATTCTCTACACATGTTTAACTTCTTGACTTCACATTTAGACGCACAAATTGTTCATTAAGTTTCCGACATGAGTTCATTTATTGATTGTTGGCAATTTCACCTGATGAGATCACTTTCACAATGCCGGTAGTTGAAGTCAAGGCAAGTTAGACGATACTTTCCGGCACGAGAAATGAAACCCGCCACCTGTAACTTACACTTCACACATCTACTTACAACTCCCGTCATATTGTCATAAATCATTTTCTTTTATTTCAGATCTATTTGTCTCATTATTTTTCATTTCGATATTTTTAGACTGTATTTGTATTATCAGGACGAAGTTTGATCAGATAATTTCGTTCACTTACTTGAACCCAGTCATCCTTGTGAATTTTTCTGTCGTTTATCAAGTTGATCAATAATGTTGTGTTAGACCAGAGCATCCCGTCTCTCGCCTCCGATAATAGAAAATTGCCATAATAAGTTTACTGGCAGAAGCAGCAATGTGTCGAGTAAAACGTGAGAGTAGAATTGTATGCATAAACTGCATAGTGAAATTATTGCCTTGTTTTTAAAATGGGTGACGACAAAAGTGGTTTCCAGAGGCTAAGCAAAATAGATGCGGTCGACAAGTGTCAAATTATTATATGCGGGAAAATGAACTAAGTAAACGGTGCGACTAGCAGTTCTTCCTCTATAGAGGGTGTTTGGTGGCTAAGTTATAATGCGGTGATCTAAATATGGCATCGCAAGCCTCATATCAACTGTGGTAAATTTTGTGTCGGTGAATTATTGCGGGGGTATTGGATGCATTATGTAAGTGTTGTGCTATTGTGCGCGCTCATTCACGATGGCTTTTTATTACTCATGTGTTTACTTTGAATAAAATTAGTAATCTTTCAGTTAACCGTTATTATCCTGATGTTCATCTAGGTCTTAATTTTGTTTGCATCCGTGAGCTTTACATGCGCTGCCACCCAGGTCGGCTGGACAACAAAAGCCTGACGCAAAAGTAACACTCTTTTGATTGTAAAAGGTACCAGAGAATCAGGGCGGAATAAATTTTTTTTAAGCCCGAATATTATTTCCCCAAAGAATCAAGTAAATTTTAGAAAAAAATAAATTAACACTGCACTGGATACAGAATCCTCTAATTCAATTTTTTGATTTTTAAAAGATTTCAGTAACGTCCAGAATTGTGAAGGACGGACTCCGATATCGAGCCCAAACTTTTCGCTTGCCTTTGAGTCCACTGTCGGGCCAATGGAGAGCGGCGCCTCCACAGAGTAGTTCTGGAAATGACATCGCAACCAATAGACAATTACCGTCGCAAGTTGGTAACGTAGGAGACGGAACCGACTCCGTTATGTCTTAAAGCTGTCTCCGGTCGCCTCTGTTTCTGTCGTCCGCAAACTATGAACGGTCGTATTTATTGGCGGCTCTTCATACAAATTTCCGTTTGCCAATTCTGAAATAATTTGCCTAGCTTAATTCAGTGGAAGGAAGAATAGCAAGACAAAAGTTGCAGGAACACACAATGGATAAATTTCTTGAGTTATGAATGCCTGAGCTTGGCTGAGATTATTGCTCAAGGTCCCAGTTCGAGTACTGTATCCGATGATGCAAAAATTTTTTCCTTAAACCGCAGTACTTTGGTCATTTTTGAAGGAGTGATAGCCCTCTCCGGTATAGTTTCTCATGGGTTGAATTAGTATTCGTTTTTTACCGCGTCAATGCAAATTGAGATTAAAAAAATTCTCACTCTGATCGCGTGGATTTGATTCTATAACGCTGGGGTTCCTGTCAACTTAATCTGAGTTGACTGCTTCAAGCTGCCATTCCTCGCATAGTTCTTCTTTTTATGTACTAAATAGTGCGAGTGTGGATGCACAGAGGCTGATCCATGCATTTTGTGGCTCACATGGGCAGCTAAACTTATTTTCCTGCTTGGCTGATTGTCAACTACTGTTTGAGAATACGCACCTTGAAATATTCATGTCTCATCCTGATGTGAAAAAAGTAAGAAAGTATTAATTGTATAAATTATCTACGGAGCTTCTCTTTCCTAAACGATTGCAAAAGCCGAAGATATTTTTCAGTGTGAGATATTCCTTGTGTCAACATATACGTCACTCCAGCATGTTTGCCAATTGAATGCATGTGAGATTTGAGCATCTGAATATCTTCTACATCACAAAAATGCGCATCAAATTCACATAAAGAATGAGTTGCTGTAGAATGATTGCATTTAAAAAAATTACGCTCTAGACTATTTAGAAATATTATTGTTAAAAAATACTGATCTTATTTTTCAATAGTTTCGCTGCTGGCGTATCATGGAAGACCATTTCCTGCGTCATGTAGAGTGTTCGATTGACTATATGTGCTGCCCAGTTCGATATTAGACAGGTTCCAAAACACGTAGACGTACTAATACTTGAGTACTGAAATTAACTTCTCGTTTAACGATTTGAGGCTTACACATCTCCGATCCGAAACTTTACACTGCCTCTACAAGCCAGAACGGCGGGGACGATGGAAGGCTGGTTATTTGCTCCAAATGTTTCTAGGTTCCCTTTAGTACTCAATTTGCATAAAAGATGAATAAACCTTGACACATCAAAGAGCACGACGCATTTCCATTCATCGACTGTCCAGTCTATTTTACAACACGAAACTTGCTTTATATCTCCTGGGGTGATGATCGCCGAGTCTTCTTTACAATCTCTCAGCAGAACATTGCTCGTCCATGCTGGCCACGAGATGAACTGGTTTCGCTAACTCGTTTCCAAAGTGAAATCATTTTCTGTATCGTCCTGATGTCTATACCAGTTGCTGCACAGATATGCCAGACAGATTTCCCTATTCGATGCTAGCCGATAACACGTAATATCTCCAAAACTTGAATGTCTCCTTTGCGCGGCTTCATTTTGTCACCTTGCAATCAAATCTCCGATTTCATTCCAACTCAAAACAAGTTGAAGCTTCCTGATAGACACTCTTAGTTAGCTAACACATAAATTTTCTCTTATGCGGATGATTTCTGAAATTATGCATAAGAAAATCGACACAATACGATAAACCAGTACATCCTTTAAAACCGATACAATGTATAGAACCGAGACAAGATATAAAACGAATACAATAAAATAGTGTATTTATTTACCACTATTTTCAGCCAGACAGTTAACCACCTGGAAAAGCATGTTCGAAGGCCAAATGCAGGAAGATGAATTATTTTATATGAAAATATCCGTCATTTAATAGAGGCTGCTGACTTTCAGAAAAAATGTCAGACATTTCAAAGCGTGTCAAACAAACAGTCTGAAGTTGCAGTATCTCAGAAGAAATTCTCTGAAGCAACACTGCGTAACGAAAACATCTGAAGTTTTGGCACGTATTGAGAAGTCGAAAGTTGAAGCACGTATCAACAAGCGTCAGACGTTGTTGTACGTATTAACAAGGGATCAGAAACACGCATTAGAACAGATACCAAACTGATTCATATTCATGTGAAGAGATTAACCGAAAAAAAAACTAATTATTAATTTGGTCACTTGTATGCAGCGTAAACTTACTTTAGGACTCCATTCCCGGGCTCAAGCGATTTTATGTTGTGTATAAGCATTGTTGTGCGCAGTGCGCATCGGCGTAGATTGTAATGACGTCATGCAATTTTTACGCAAGAATTACGGAGCACTCCGGAAGAGGTTTTCGAACCGGTAATTTATTGGCTCACCCTCCTCATTCAGCAATACGCAGCCATGCTGAACAGAACAATACCATCATCTCTGGAGAAGAAATTAGGGAGATTGGCATTTCGTTCAGGGATTGCGACCTTAAGATATTGGAATCGTTACACGTTTTTGGGGAACAACTATTTTAAATAACACGCTTAGTTCTTATTTGCTTCAGAAATAGAATGTTTTTATTTTTTAAGTTTGATATGCAGAAAGTGTAAAGTTTATTATCATTAGTGACTTCATTCTTTTGTAGTATTAATCATACTTTGTATTTTATAGAACCAATGATGGAGCTGGTCTGCAAAACGTTTTTGATTACTTTTTAGAGTAAAAAACAAATTTTTCTAGTTTTTTCTCCGCTTCTAAATTTTCGTGCATTTGCGATGTATGCAGTGACCATGAGATCAAAATCATAAGCATTTAAAAACATTACCATTTTATCTTCTCGCATACTTCAACAGAGTTCATTTCTCAATAAGCTTTAAACGAAATGACAAAATAAGTTCCATGTCTTGATTTATATCACTGTTTGTTTACATAAATCTCAGTACACGACAGAACTTTCGACAGAACTTTCGCAGAACTTTCGTGGTAACCTGAACAATTTTCAGTTCTCTACGCATTAATGCAATCAAGCGACGGCACTCACTCTTAACGCTAAAGTCAATATTCTAAAATGTAAAAATAAAATAAATCAAACATTTCCGTTGAACCAAGCTCAACCTTTTGACTTTTTGTCAAACCGCTGGGAAGTCACAAGTCCGGCAGCAATGAAGGTACGATAGAGAACCCATTGCTTGTACCTGCGCTGCGCGGACCATTGATTTTATAACCGCAATGATTGCTGTTTATAAGGAACAATAGATTTGAGCGCAAGCCATGGAGCTGAGAAGCAACACAGCCTCGCCATCACGGGAATGGTGAGCCGCCATCGCCGCTGCCTGCCGCTCGGACTCACAGAAAATTTGCAGGCAACGGAGAAACACGCAGGCACTCCAACTGAAAGCTTTTTCAAGAAGAGCCCTTAAGTTAAAGTGCGGCTCGGCAAGCATCGGAGCGTCAGAAAAAACAATGGGATGGAAGACACATTTTAGTTGAAAGTGAGGTATGAAAAACAGGGTCAAAACTTTTCATAAATGGTGGAGTATTTTTTCGTCATTCTTTGCGTACATCGCGTTCCTCTATAAAACGGTTCTCAATGCGCACAAGACCTCAGAAAATGATCACACGGCGGCGCTCAAAATTCCTGAATTACTGGACGCGCCAGTAGAATTTGGAAAATATGATATGAAAGAAACACGTTTTACTGAAAATATCATAAAAATTGAAAAATTAAAAATTCCAAACATTTATATTTTCAGCAAACTTGTAAAGATTTTCAAATTGGACTCACTAAACTCGTGTGAACTCACAGATGTCCATAAAACAAACGAAGTACACCAGCATACTCAAATATCTATACATTTATATATATATTTTGAAATTTGAGGCGGTTGTTTACGAATCATTGTAAAGATTATTGCAAAAAGTGATGTATAATGATCGAATGAAGATTGGGGAGCATAGAGCTATGATATTTTATGCATTTCATTCGAAGCCTCTGTAATTCATCAACAAGAGTCACATTCTGTTACAAATAAGATGAAATTATAAATTATCAATTACAGATCGCTTCTAGCCAGAGGCACTCTCTGATGGCTTCATGGAACACATGCAGAACAGAAGCTTTGAGTTAGCGTGCTTAGATATTTTGGTTGTTTTAAAGGCCACAATTAAGCATCGCATCATATCGATGCTAAATTGTGGCCTTAACCGCAAAATTACGGTGTGATGTATTCGTAAGAGTTCGTGAAATTTGAACGAGTTGATTCTACTCAAAGCTTTGTATTGTTGAGGAACACCTAGTGGAGGGTTCTGCTGTTACAGAAACTGTGCATTATAAAGCCCTAATTATGGTGTGATGCATTCGTAAGTGTTCAAAAAATTTGAACGAGTTGAATTTCCTCAAAGCTTTGCGTTGTTGAGGTGTGATGCTAGTCTTTGTCGTACTCTACGAGCGCGGTATACTCACAGCATAACTGTTTCCACAGAATTTAAATCCGAGCGCATTCGTTAGCACCAGCGCATTCGTTAGCACCAGCGCATTCGTTAGCACCAGCGCATTCGTTAGCACCAGCAAGACAAGTCTCATCGAGACAAAGCATTGAAAAGTCTAGTTGATTGATTGATAGTATCTGACGTCACCAGCACCGGTCAGTTGCACAGAACATAGGCCTCCCTCACAAAAGAGAAAGAGGAGCAGAATGGAGGTAGATTCTATTTCCCTAATTACCCAACATAATTTATAAAAGCCTCCCGTAATACTTGTTACAAACGCGGCTGTAACGAGCTGCGATACCGCAAATCAGAACTCTGAATCCCAAAGCACGAGTGCAAGAATAGACTCTGCCAATCTTCTCTTTCCTGGAGCATGGATTCTTTAGATCTAAAATAAGATGAAGAAGTGTCTCCTTCAATTGCCTTCAACTATAAATTTGAAAGGTCATCACAAACTTCAAGCACTGGAGTTCAACTTATACATACATGCTGTAATAGCGTACTCTAATTCTAAGAAAACATTTCGAAGGACCACCGAGACAAGCCATTGCCTCGTTCTTGCAAGTTGACGGGCCGGAGCCACCTCGGTGCTATGACAGGCTTTTAAACTTTGTAATTGCACGTCCAACAGTCACATTGGCTGCGATGGTACAGGTATTTTTGGCGCACTGCTTCGGCGCTCCAATGAAGTGAAAGGACATTGTTCGTTTACGGAGGAGGTCTGAGTAATTTTCATCAGCAGACATGTTACCCAGACATGATGCAAGATGAAAAATTCCGATTTGTTTGAATCATTTTACTGTAGTGCATAGTAGATTTGTTAATTGACTCAGCATGGCATTTGTGGTGCAAAATACATTCGTTCATCTTTATCAAGTAAATGTGTCTTTTCCAGTAAATCAATCTAGTAAATTCAAATTTAAAAAGAAATACTCAAACCACCATTTAATTAAAAAATGAAAAATTGAAATTCTGGAGCCTTCAAGCTCTAGTAATTTTCTCATCGCACAAAACGCTGTGTTACTATGGCGTCAGAGATGAAAAATTGTTATGTTCCCAAAATTGATAGATAAATCATTTGACAAGAAATCAATGAAGTGTAGGACTTTAAAATGTTTAAAACTAGATTGACATTTATAGCTTCCTCTTTAGTGCAACATGAGTTCGAAATTTAGTGCCATCTAACATCCAAGAAGGAAGTTCAGGACGCACCACATGAGTTCAATTTTGAATGGTATATCCTAAGGTATTCACAACGATAATATTCATGGGATAATCTTGCGTCTGTCAATAAAGATTGTACGTTAGACTATCAAATTAGGCGATTTCCGAAGGATATAATTTTAGTTTACCTCGTAGAACTATTTCTCGATATTAGAAAAAACGTATTGAATTTTCGAGAGCGGTCATTTTCTTCTCTAAAAATGACAGAAATTGGAAGTGCACTAAAAGTTGCTAAGAACTGTAGCGCCCCATATTGCTCCACAAATGTACACGACGAGATCCAAACAGAATGACAGAATAGTGTTGGAGGCAGTAGATATGAGCTCATTTTTACCCGACTAAAGATAGTCACTCTCGTCTATAAAGCCGCTTTCGATCTGCATCGACTAGTGAAGCGCTGCTGGCACAACTAAAACTCCATAGAAGCGTCCTCGCTTCTGTCATCTAACGCTGAACGCTACACAGACTGCTAAACCTTCTGAATTGCTTCTTTTCGCTTGAGTTCAAAAAGTGTCGAAATTTTAGCGGTCTCATACAAGATAACATTGAGGACAAAAGTTTTAAGAAAATATAAATATTATAAGTATTCCACATTTGAAACAATACTATGAAGTCATGAACGCCAGGAGGTACTCCTTAACAATTGATGATTACTAAAGAAACTGAGCTTGAATTCATCTTCTAGGGATCGATTTGTTGTTATCGACTAAACAAATGTATGTAGTCTTGTTAAAACTTAATACGTTAAATGCATTTTCGTGGTTGCTACAGTCGGTTTGGTTCGGTTGGAAGCAGCAGAATTGAAAAGCCGCTTAAATTACTAGATTACATTTTTATCCTTTCCAAGGAGCAGGAAAGTAAAATTGTACGAAATCGTTTCAACTTTTACATCACAGTGTCATTTGAATAAAGGTAGTGAAACAATTGAAATGCTGTTCATTGATACTGGGGCGTAAATAAGAAATTTACCTAGTGGTACACACGCGTACTAATACACAATCACCCTATCAAGTCTTTGATTGAAACTAAAGATATATGGGAATGAAACGAATTATTTTGGTCAGGAGTGACACATTCATCGATTACAACAAAGAGGAAACAGACGAAAAGCAATTAAATGAAATAGATCATGAACAAATGGTGAAATTTTTTTACAATAGCCACAATCCTCATTGGTAAAAAACACCAGATTTCTAACTTATAGGTTCATGCAGATTGGTACTTCGGGTTTTTCGTCATAAAATATCGGTAAAAACCTCAAACGTTACCGACGTACCCAAAAAAATACACATAAAAAGCAGAATTGTTGTGAAGTTATGTAGAACTTTCACTGTAGACCTGCTACGATGAACTTGTTTCTGAGCTCGTGCTTCAGATTTTGAATTGGCAGACACAAAAAAAAATGTCTCAGTAAGCGCCCTTTATCTATTAAAGTAAAGGGCTCGTAGGTAATTACCGGTTCACAGATTACATTGTAAGTCAATTTAAGTTTCCTTACTATAAAATACGTGCATCCAAGAGAAGAATGAGAAAGGTATCATACATATTTTAGGAATGAATTAAAAAAGAGGAAATCTTTGCACTAGTATGTTGACACACAAGATTAGTTGCTCATGGAATAGGATTGAAAGGAGTTTATGAAGCCAGATGAAAGTTGAAGAAGAAAGTAATAGGTTCTGAAAAATAAAAACTGTAGATCGAAAGAAAAGGTGACCTGTAACAAAACAATACCTGTTTTATTTCGATAAGTTGAAGGCCTATACCTCACTATCTTACCTTACATCTTTCTCCTGGGAGCGGTAATTGCCATGGAAACCATAGTTGAATCCCACTAAGAAGTAACCGATCCACAGCAGTTTATATGACTAGCACCCGTTTGTTCAGCTCGAGTATTTACGATAGGCATTACGACGATGTGTGTCAGAAAAAAAGTTTTGTTAAGGATATGCCTATTCTCTGAGCACAATATGTAGATACATGTTAGCGAAATGAGATTTATTAAGTTTTGCTCCTCGATTCGTTTGGTGTTGAAGCTTGGGATGAAGCTGAATGCCGACTGAATGATCAACTAGTAAAATACAAACTTCCATTCGTTAAGACAGCTCAACGATTTACAATACACATATAAGAAATCAAAAGTAGAAAAAATTAAGAAGTGATTTCTTAGGTACTGACAAACTGATTCCAGGAGCAGTAGACTCGAAAACTTTGTTTAATTGTGCATAATACACAATGGAGTCAAAAAAGTCAATTGGTTTAGAAATTTATTGAGAAGCAATTATACCGCCTTTATCTCGAATTATAGTTTTTATCCTACCCAGTGTTGATTTTACTAGATTCTGGATTCTATGCAACTACATTTTTAGCCATGATTGAAGTGATCTGTCCTTCAAAGCATTCAGCGTTGAAAGAAGGGGCGATGAGTCATGAAGGTTCCTCTCAAGCTGATCTCTAAAATTTTCAATGTGGTTCAAATTTGAAGACTGTGGATTCCTTGTGTTGAAATGTTTCCTCAAATGCAATCAAGCATCTTGAACATTTCTAGCAGTGCGGATACAAGTATTCTCGTCTTGAGAGATCAGAGTGCCATCAGAAAAATAAAACTCCATGTAGGGATGAACGTTGAAGACATAGAAAGGAGACAGTCCTGGGAGTTCATTTTGTTATTGCCAGGAGCAACAGATCCATGTCCATCTCATCAAAAATAGCTCCAAAGCGTAACACTGCTCCCAGATGCCTGAATAGTTGGCAAATTGCCAGGTGGATCCATGGCTTCATGGGGCATGCATGCCATACTCAATATGCACATCGTTCTGAAAGCCGGGGAATCTGGAATCATCTCACCAAATTACACGCTTCCAATCCTCAATAGTCCAATCTTGGTGTCATCGATCAAATAACAAACGTTTCATTCGATTTGCCGCTAACACTTATAACTTCAAGGTGAATTTGCATATTCCTAAATTAATTTTTCTTCAACTCTCGTCTACGAGCCTTTTAGAAGTTGTTCCAGTTGTTTGAACTCGCTAATGGATGCCAATTTTCTTCACAAATATTTCTTAAGAGCAGCTGTATTTGTCATCCAGAATGTTAAGACTTCGACGGTTTCCACGAGATGCATCGCCCTCGCCATCTAGCTTGCTATTGTTCTCTGTATCGTTCTGATATTTATAACGGTAACTGTCCAGGTGTCCTGAGTTAGTTTTCTACTGTGATGAAACCCAATGATGTATTTTTTTATCTTCATTTCTCCGACGTGAATAAAAATTTATGTTTCTATATTAGCTCAAAACATGTGCTTAATACTTGATAAACACATCTAGAATACTGCCATTTATAGTTTCACTTAAACAAATGAACTCTGAAATAAAATAATGCTAAATATATATAGAACAGGTAAAAATACTCTGACAAGAAATTTTTTTTAGTGCTCCACTTAGTGTTTATTCTCTTTATATACCTACTCTCCAGTGCAGCAGTACAATAGCCAGAGTAGAATATAGCATTTGTTCGAGTGATACACCAGAAAATATGAGCGATAGTTGAGCTAGAGCAGAAGGGCACACACGGGGAGTTCCTAGCGCTGCATCGCAAGAGGTCGTTAATTCTAAGCCTCATCCATCAGCGCGCGCCTCCCGCTCCAAAACCGCCGATAAAACTTTCCAAAGACCCCAAGAAAAATGGAGAAAATATTAAAATATGTACCATGCTCTATGTTCGAGTAATAATTCAGGATCTCTACATTTCAGAGGGGAGCTATTTGTCTTTTCCTGTCACATTTTAAGTACGCGTTCTCATTCACGTCACTTAAAGGACCTCGTCAGAGCCGTTCCTGCAACGATGGATTTCAGGATGATTTCAAAGTAGCAGCAAGCTCATTGCCGGAACTGACAATAAAGCATTATTAGCATGGAGTCATTCTCAGAACAGAAAGTTGACTCCTACAAAAAAGTTCGTCACAAAACTTTCAGTAACAGAACGCTTCATTGCTCAGTATCAACGAGAATTGTTTCCCAGGCAACACAATAGGGAAAAATCGAACAGGGACACGTGAAGCGTAAAGGACGTTAGTTCTAATGGACTTTTCGTGACAATCTGTAGTAGATTGGGTCGAAAAGCTCGACTTCACTTCCATTAGCTGTAGAGCTCTGGCACAGCACAGAATCGGTCGCGGCTACCAGACGCTTTGCCCGCAATCGCTCGGTGGCTGTTGAGAGCCATTTTCTGGCTTCATGGGAGGCTGTCAAGTCCATTTCTTTACGTATTTTAGCTGTAAACTAACCTGGAAGGTGTCTCCTAAATTCAGTCCATTTGGGCGGGACAACGCACAAAGTTGAGACGCACCGCAACGATCGGGATGATCGTTGAAAGTTGATCGGCGCTGTGTTCTGAGTCTTTTCTCCTGTGTTCAAGAGGGGAGAGCGTGCCGGGCTGTGTAACGAAATTATTCCTTGCGTACTGAACATCGGCATGCCTTGCAAGCTATTAAGTAATTCAATTCTTCTTGGACTTCTCGATAACTCAGCAGCAAAGCTTAAGATAACTGAATTATGGCGTCAATGAAAAAAACTCGATTTTCCCGATGAAATGATAATATTTATTTGGCAACGAAGCTGGTGAGCGACTTTTGTTTTGACTCTCACAACCGTGCGGACGTCGGTCGCAACGCTGATGTACACTCTCATTAATCCTGCCTATTGAGAGCGCCAATCAGCGCTGCACACCTGCACAAAATGTTGGAGTCCGCGCCTTGGACGGGTGGGGTCTGCTGGAGTGCACGTGCAGGCGTGGGGTCTGCTGGAGTGCACGTGCAGGCGAGGGATCTGCTGGAGTGCACGTGCAGGCGTGGGGCTGGCAGATGTACAACTGCTCATATGTAGTCAGAGTGGATTTTGAACTGCATGTGGAGAGCGCAGCTCTTGGAAAGTTTCAGTGTTCAGCATTTACTGTCGGGGAGTCCAATAATGCGTACGAAAATAATCTGTACTATATAGACAACCTACAGTGTGAGGCCTGTTCAACACTGAAGTAAATAGTAATATTGTGCAGTAAATACAGGGTCCGCCATTATTATGGCAAAAAGGTTTTATCGAGTTTCTCTATGAAAAACAGCAAAATTAAAAATTTATTATGAGGACATGGAGCTCAAAACTTTTTAATGATAATCAAAAGCATCTATTTGAAAAAATCTCCACTTTATGTGACAGACTACATCATATTTTGGAAAGCTTCACAGGAGGCAGGAAGCACATCTTGCAAAAACAAAGCCCATTTTCGGCGCAAATTACACTTCAAGCTATCAAGCGAATCATGAGGAGCATTGCAGACTTTACTCTCAAAGACGGACCACACAGTTAAGTCTAGAGGGCTCAAATTCGGGCTCCTCCATTGTTCTTTGCTGATGAACGATGGAATTTGTGCCGGTATCCAGCATTGAGTCATTTTGAAGCACCACTGAAGTGTTCACCTGCCCAGAGAAGCAGTTCTGCTTCCAATATGTCTGCAGTATTAATTTAACTCCCGGCTGTATACTTGGACTCCTGCAGAACAAATACGAGAGGAGACCTCCCAGTGGCAGAGATTATAGCCTGACCATCGCAAACAGTGAATTCTGGCGTCGTTTCATTTTTCTGCGTTTCACTAATCTACCATTACCCCAAACTTTATCATTCTGCTAGTTTAAACGTTGATGAACGTCGAATTTTTTGTCTGTAAAAACAAAATTGGGCAGCATGCCATCTTCCAAGAAATTTAGAATGTGTCGAGTTCTGTCGAATCTCGTACTTTCATGTGAGATAAGAAGTTGGCGCTTTTTCTGCATTTTTTAAAGACATAACTTGGGATCTTCTTTTAGGAGTCAATGCACTGACGTCCGACTATCTCCTGTTTCTGTGGCCAGTTCTGTAGCAGAGCGGCGCGGATTTCTTCTCAATTTTTCTCGCGAATTTTTGATGAGACCTTGGTTCGGACGGACAGTTTTCTGCCCCTGCCTGGTCTATTACACGTTTTACTTTTCCTCAAACTTTTCACGACACCCCAAACTGTTTCATGACGAAAAGGCAGCTTTTTATCAATGCACGAATTACTCTCGCCGTTTTTATAAAGCGATACTATAGTGCTTCTATTAAAAACCAGCTACAAATTCAATATTGATAATTTCTATTGTATTATGTAAAATACAAATAATTAGGTTCGAAATGAAATACAAACTAATAACATGGTTTGAAAATCAACTTCTTTAACATTACGTACAATTTGTGCTGCCATAATTGCGACGGACCCTGCAGAGATGTGTTGTAACGCGTACATTGCATGCTTCCACGGGAAATATAGTGTTTCTGAGGGAACTCTGAAACATTTTGTGGAGAATAACTTATTGTGTGTCGTGCAACACAGCGTGCACCACGTAACACTGAGCGGGTTCTGAAACAACGTGAACTTACTGTAGAAGTTTGCTCAATTCTTTGATAGTACGCACCCTCGTTTTTACCTTAAAGCTGCGCTATTCAACTGCGGTGTAAAATTTCTTACTACTCTTTAGACATGAGACGGAGAGAGCGCGAGCTCGTCAAATGAAGATAACTTTATCCTCGTCCACTTAGCAGGGACGTATTCTTTACGAAGTCATTTGTAATACTTACATCTTCGTCTAAATAACCTACAGTGAAAATATCCTGTGAGAAAAACATGTTCGATGAAATGTTCTATTTGCTCTCTTTACGATGAGTTCAGTCTTTAGTTCATGTTTAATTTCCTTCTCATCCGCACAACCAAATCTTTTATGTAAACTGAGATTTTGTTTCGGCTTCTTTTAATTAGATTTAAAGATGAGGCATTCATTCAAACCTCAACATCTGAACTCAACTGAGAGGAGAAACGATTTCCCAAAAGCAGAACCACATCTCAATAGAATGCCAAGAGCCCCATGACCTTTGCTGAACTAGTGCTTTGTTTTAGTAAGGTTCGAGGGATGTCAATGCCATTCTGACTATGAGCAGGGCATGTTTCGAAATTTCCTACTTCGGAAAGAATAGACAAGCTGGTTCAAGCCTCCCTACTTGAAACGAAAGTGTCCCAAAAAGAGGAACCAGAAGGCACCACTTAGAGTGGCTGGGATTAAAATGTAGAGAATCTATGAACAAGGTGTTTCCCTACAGCCTGAGCATAATGCAGTGAGTCTGGAAGTAAGCTGATGAAACACGATAAAAGTTGAAGTTGAAAGTGGTATACGCTGTAAAACAGGACAGCAGTGTCTAAAAAACGTTTGTCCGGTGCAAAACACAAATTAGTTTTATTTCAACAAAAGGAAAGACTTCCCTACTTGAGCTGGGGACTTCATGTCTTCTCTTTGGGAGCATTAATTTCCATAGAAAGATAAATCTCAATTTTGAAGAAATGTCCCTTTAAATATGAAAATGAGAGCCAGCGTGATTACAAACATATTTAAAAACCCACGTTTTGAGACGGAAAAATTCCATTTTGATTGCTGATAGGATAAAAAAATTAAAGAGACAAATTTCGTTAGTTCTCATGCTGAAAAAAATTTGCACTTGTAAATTCGGGAACCTAACCTGAAAAATTCGTGTTAGCTGAAATGTTGTGGCAATGAATGATTTAACGGAACTTCGATCATTGTTTGACTGCGGTGAAAATGAGGAACAACTCCAAAAATCCTTGGTCTTGCTGGTTTTTAGCTTCGCAGACAGAAATAAAATTTTGTATTTAGATAGAAACTGGTCTATAATGCAATAGCACAGAGAAGGGCCTCAATAGCTGTTTCTCGATAGCTGGCCAAAGTTCACTTAGGTGTATTTTTTACCTCAAGAAATTATGTCATTTATTATGTTTCTGTTTTTTTTTATGATTTCAGCACTGGAGATAGAATTTCTACGTTCGGAAACGTTTGCTATTAAGCGCGTTTATTGCCACGTCGGTTCTTATTTTCATTCCATAAAAACAATAGTTCTACCCCTTGGGGAAAATATGGTGCTAGCATCAGTATATTAGCTAGCACTACATCAGCTAGCACTACACTAGCTAGTACTTTATCAGTTGTATTAGCTAGCACTATATCAGTAATATTAGCTAGCACTATATTAGCTAGCACTACATTAGCTAGTCCTATATCAGTTGTATTAGCTAGCACTATATCAGTAATATTAGCTAGCACTATATTAGCTAGCACTACATTAGCTAGCACTACATTAGCTAGCACTACACTAGCTAGTACTATATCAGTTGTATTAGCTAGCACTATATTAGCTAGCACTACATTAGCTGGCACTACATTAGCTAGCACTACATTAGCTAGCACTACATTAGCTAGCACTACATTAGTTAGCACTTCATTAGCTAGCACTACATTAGCTAGTCCTATATCAGTTGTATTAGCTAGCACTATATCAGTAATATTAGCTAGCACTACATTAGCTAGCACGACATTATCTAGTCCTATATCAGTAATATTAGCTAACACTGTATTAGTTTTCACCAAATTAGCCAGCACTGTATTATCTACCATTATATGAGTAATTAGCTAACACTATATTAGAAATTTTGGCTAGCACTATATCAGTAGTATAAGCAAGCAAAACATCAGTAGTGTTAGCTAGCACTATATTAGCTAGCACTGTACCAGAAATAATGGCTAGCCCCATATTAGCTAGCACTATATCATTAGTAATGGCAAACACTATAAAACCGAGAAAACGTCAGTGCTGCTAGAAATCTAAATGAACATTTTGATTTAGAAGGATGCCCGGCCTATAGAGCACATTTCTACAGATTTAGGACGCACCGAAAAACTTTAAAGCCAAGCGAGAAGCTACAGCCTTTAAACTTAGTGAGTAGCTGAAACTCTAAGGCCTAGTGCACAGCTGAAACCTTTAGGCCTAGCCCCCAGTTTAAACACTTAGGTTTACTGCAGAGCTAAAGTGCTTAGGCCTAGTGCACAGCTGAAACCTTTAGGCCTAGCCCCCAGTTTAAACACTTTGGTTTACTGCAGAGCTGAAGCGCTTAGGCCTAGTGCACAGCAGACTCCCCTTCGCTCAAATTAACTCGCCTATTCTTGCTTGATCCGATGAACAGCAACTCACTCTCACGGATTCAATTTGCAACGCAAACCCTTACAAGCTCTTGGCAGTGTCTTGGGCTGTCTGTCGCCCACTTTTGAAAGCTTGCTAGGAAATTCTTACTCAAGGCAGCGAGTGTTGACAGTTCTTTACTTGTCTTGCAAGGCTCGCTAGTCTCCTGAAAACTTAGCAAACAATCTGACATACAAGCAAACTCAGCTTATACTTAAACTGTTTAACTTGCATCCAAGAAGCCATTGACAGTAAGTCAAAGGCCTCAGGCCACTTGAGCAAAGGAGGCGACACGCTTGCGCTGTTTGTCTGGGTAACAATACCGTGACCTGGAGATATAAAGGATTCCATATTTTCGGGACCTCCCTACAAAGTAAGCGATTGACGGACGAATCAGCTTTGTTTGCAGATCATGGCGCTTCCGAGGACCACAGCGCATCTTCAGCAAGCTCAGTGTCATTTTCAGGATGAAGGTTCCGGTCTTCTGCGAGTTCACTTGTGCACGGGCGATTAAATGCAAGCGCAGTTCTCTGAGTCGCAAAATTTGCTCTCCTTGGGATGCCAATAGATTTATATTCCCGTTTTCGGACATCGCTTTTTTTACTCGCGCATCAAAGTTTTGGAACTTGTTGCTCAGTGATCCCTACCTTGACTACAGTACAGGGTGGTTGCTCATTTGCTTTTTACCGTTGATGGCCTGAAATCTTACTCTAAAGTTGACGAACAACGCAATGCTTGTAAGGTTAATTTTATTCTCGAATCCCTACTCTACACTTCATGTATCGAACAAGTATACCAATGTTATCAATAATCACAATTATTTCACGTATGGAATGTTTTAATATATATTTTTCGTGGATGCAAATTCCGATATTGTACAATGAAAACTTGCCTAACGCGCGTTCACGCACAGGTAAAACTTGGAATGAAAAAAAACAATGCATCATTTTGAAACTCATGTAAACTTGATTAATCTTCGTAAGAATGCGTGTAATTTCGAGCTAACGAACTGCTACAACGGGCAGTCGTGAGTACGTTGGCGCAGCCCCACACTTCCCGCAAAATACAACGCGGTTAATGATCACAGACTCCCGCGAGCGCGGCTGTTCAGTGTCCGTGTGAGCGTACTAGGGCGGCGTAGCGTCACTCAACAATGGGATAGGATGGTGATTTCCGTGAAAAAGCCAGAAAAAATGTCTTAATTATGAGAGAGCCCAGAGGCAAGGAGGAGGACGAGGCCGTGCTCAAGAACTGCTCATTAGACGCGGTGTTCCGGCAGTCCCCTTTTGACCTGTCCACCTTTTATGAATGTCAAGTCCGGTGCTGTGATGTCTTACTGTAGTTTAAAAAGTTCATGAACCTCGGATTGAGCAATTTGTGCTGTTGTACAGCGGTTGGTCAAATCAGAATCCTGGAATTTTGAATTTGTGTAAAGTAAATGATGTTTTAACAACGCTGGCGAGCTTGTCAGGTGTGAAAGATTAAAGAATAATAATGGATTAAACAAATAGACTGGACTAAATAGATTAGGTTAAAGAATAAAATAGTCTGAGCCAGTGCCAGATACGTTCGGCACGAATGTCCGCCTCAACAATTTTTCCGTAACGGAGAATTCAAGTACGAAAATTACCCAACAACACGCAGGTCTAAACACTCTTGGGAGCAAAGATGCCACCAGCAGGTTAGAGAAATCCTTTTTACTTTATAAGGAAACCTTGGAGGAATCAAATTATATCGTAATACAATGCTCGAACTTAAAAGTAACCATCTTACTTCCAGTAAGGAGAGGATACGCTTGGTTTAATTGCACGGACGAAAGTGAATCTAGCTTTGCTTCACAAAATGAACTCCACACAAAAAGTTCAACAATAAAACATTTATTCGGAGAAAACTTCGAACAAAATCTGCTGAAGCATATCAGCGTTGCTGTTGTCAATCGTTCAGTTTATGAAGCCCTTATTTTATCTTGTAACATTACACGGCACGTTGTGAAGCAAGGAGCGTTGGAGTGTTCTTGAAAACGGTCAATTTTCGTTTATGAGGCCCACTAGCAGGTGAAACAGAGCTGTTGTGATGTAGATACACAAAAGCAATACCATGAGGTTATTTTACGCTTTACTTAAATGATGAATAGTATTTCATTAATGCTTTTCCTGCAATTACTGTAAAAATCTCATCGTCTCTCATGAATAACAAAGAGTTTCCAACTACATATACTTAGCTCTCTGAGACGGGAGAGTTTTATTTCATTTCTCGATTAGCTTAAGCAGAATATGGACCAAAATACCTGCAACTGATCGTAAGTGATAAACTTAGACGTAATCACTGTCAAGCGAATGCATTTGATATTTTGCTGAGAATGACGCACCGGTGTCGGTCTTTCTTCTGAGGGGACATGGAAAAATTGTTAATTTTCGAATATCTAAAAAATATTTTTCGTGCTACCAAACGCAAAATGAAAAACACTTGATATGTGTACTAATTTCATTGAGTAAAACTGCCCTAGAAATTTAAATTGTCTTTCTTGACCCCTCAAAATTGTCGCAAAGAATTACTTAATGACAGCCCTTCCTGCAAGATTATTTCTCCGATGACGCAAAACATGGAACTGACGAGTATGGTTTAGTTAAGCAATCTATAATTTCTAAGTCCTTAGCGAATAAATCTTATTTTCTAATAATATTTGTAATACTTACTGTGGAGTGGACGCTACCCGGAAATTTGCTACCTGGAAATTTTACCCAGGCAGTCTCTTAATTAAAAACTTGAGTTCATTTATAAAACACGTGTTTATTTCAAACGACTTTCTACGACAATTGAGCGTTCCACTTATAAGAACTGAAGCCGTGCGAGTTTTCATTGTTTTCAAATTTTCATTGAGTTGAAGCAGGGATGTGGAAGTGCAATTAAGGCGTTGCGAGGGAATTGAGTTACAAGATTTACCGGCATCCTGATAATGGATTGTTTTCTCACTTTAGTTTGGCCAGGAGATGCTCATCTCGGACTTGGATTAATGTCATTCTATCCACGACTTACAAGCTATCGCTAAAATTGAATAGAAAAATAAACACAAACAATATCACGAATGGATTGAATTCTTAGAAAATGCACAACTTCATCGCAAATGTGATAACATTGGCTTATGTGTGAGTAGCAAATGAATAATTCTCCGGCGTCGTCGAATGCTTGCCCACATTTTGAAGGTAAAAATGAACAGCTTGTACATCATAGGTGATCCAACGTATAAATAGCAGACGCAGTCTATTTGGTTTGCCCATGTTGTATATTTCCATTCGGAACTGCAGCTCTTCATCTTCCTCGCGTTGCCCTTACCGTTTCCCCCAGTCTCACCGCTTCATATTTAACCATAAACGTTTTATTAATGCTTTTCCACTGTCTCTGGCGTCAGTTCTTTTAAAAATGTGAAACTCGATCTCCATTTCTGAGCAATCTTCTTTAAAGGGGAAACTTACGTGCGCCATGAGAAGAGAGAGTTAACAAACCAAACACCAGCATAACAGGGTGCGCAGAAAGCCCGTGGTATTTCTGTCTTGAATGCAAAAGCATTGTGAAGTGACTGTTAACTAACATTAAGATGCTAGGAATTACTGAATTCTTTTTATAATTGCAGATTTATTTCAATAACATAGCCTTGCTCTTAGGAAATAGGACATGTCGCCGCTATTGAACTCCATCACACAGGAATATAAATTTTATCATATCCCGATTTTGTTGAGCTATTAGTCACACGCAATTTTTTGGAAGAAAAGTTTAGTTTTCTGACGAATTTTTATTATTTTTCATGGTATTTTCAATGCTGAAGATAGAAATAACTCTATTCTTTTCTATTTGGAAAATCACCTTTAAATTTCTGACGAGATCACACGTCCCATTCTGAGTGAAGACAAGTTAACTCTTCCTTCCCAGGCTGGGGGTTAAAAGTACCAAAACAGCTGTCTATCATGTTGTGAGTTAATATAAAGAGTTCGGCCTTATTGAGGACCGTTCTTGAAGTCCATTCTCCGAAGAAATCTCTTAAGAGGGAATGAGCTGAATAACCGCAGGAAAAACTTCACGCCTCTGTAGAAGGCGTCTGACGGAGACTTGAGGTATACTGTGTGACCGCATATTGAAAATCATTGCTTATAAATTTTCACACAATAAAAAAATTGAGCATTCTCACAGTTTTCAAATCTCTGTTTTTTGTGAATTTGAACGGATCAAATTTGCTCTAAAACTATCTTCGCACCCTATTTTCAAAGATACACTACCTACACACTTTACTTCTATGTACATCAGAATAAAAATTAAGAGGAAAGTAGAAACTTCTGTTTCTGTGCTCTCTTGGGATAAAAAAATGAGCTACAAAGCAGAAATCAAAGTCTCTACTGGAACAAAACGATAAACAGCGTTAGCGAGAAACCATACACAGTAGGATCTCGAAATAATAGTTTAATTAACTGAGAATAATATGTAAATGATCTGGGAATGATGGCATAATCGTCAATGCTCATTAAATTGATGTGATTCTCGATCCAAAGGGTTAAAGTTTTGGAGAGAAACGTGCTATCACCCGAGTTCGATCTACGCACACCAGACTCTCCTCTGCATTGTACAGCGATCTGGCTGTGGAGAAAGATTGTTACGTATGGAAAATAAGAGTGACGTTCAAAAGAGTGTTTGCAACCTAATTTGGAAGAAGATTGAGCATGCATAATAAACGTTTTTCTATCACGGACTCATTTTCAAACTCACAGCGGAACTGGGTGAATGGAAACTAACTGCAATACGATTGCAATTATTCGAAAACTTCCGACGTCAAAATAACTTGTGAAATCAAAACCGAGTAAACTCAATTCCGGTTTCATTCGAAATGGATGCATTTCATTTCGCTATGAATTGATGTAATTTACGTTGCATTTAAAATTTCTTCCATTTCCGCAGAGGCAAAAAAATTAAAGTGAAAATTAACGCAAATTATTTGAGAGCAGTGTTATATATTTCACTACGAGTTGATATAGTATGGCTTTTTATACCGAAAAAACATTTCTTGAAAGAAAAACACATTAAATAATGCAGAACTATTCAGTAATTAACTTTTTTCATCTCCTCTTGATTTTAGGCCACGCTAACTCTGAACTCCCTTTTGGACACGTTGCAATTAAAAAATTGAGTTGAGTGCTTAGTCGGAAACTGCATTCCAATCGAACGGATGCATTGCTTAGGGGCATGTTAATGTAGTACAGCCAGTTATTTGTTTATTTTTCAGTAAATATACTTTACCTTATTTGTAGAAGGGCGAGTGTACCACATGTCATTCCGATCATACCGAAAAGTAGCTGGAAGCTATTCTTTGAAGAGTTATCCCTGCTATAGCTTCCAAGGCATTCTATTTCAATCTCGTTCGTTGTTCCTGCAGCATCTCGGCTTCGCCATGCAGTCATAACAATAGCAGGCCAGAGCCGCTAATTCATAGAAATTAAAGCCGCTGTCAACTGAATACAATTCACGTTGCACAAACACAACAATTCGGTCGGCAACATGTAATTCTGAAAATTATAAAGTCGCTCCCTGTGCTCGGCCTTTGGTAATGTTTAATTCAGGTGACTATTTATTAACATATAAAACAACGTGCTCTTTGAGCGCCTGCATTCAGCAAACTTATCTCTGAAAAATATGATACTCAGGCAGAGTGTTAAAAATTGTTCCTCATGCGAAAACTACTTCTGATGTGACGTAAATTTTAGCCTGTAATCTTTAACTAGCTCACCGCTCCAAAACCTGAAAATAGTCCGCGGCACAATTAGCACTCCCTTTGGCTGAAGAACGTAATAGGCTTTCTCCAAAGTAGCATTTTAGCAGCGTTTATTTGTACAGGATGAGGCGTAAGCACCCGACGAATGCCTCACAAGTCTAATTTCGTGACTCATCAAAGCAAAAGATAAAGTTCAAGCTGGACTAAACAAAGAAAATGAAATGACAAGTAAAGCTCAAAATTGAAACAGAACGTCGGGGCAGAGATGGCGGCGCTAGCACGCGAAGTCTCATTAAGTTTTTGCAGTATTGAAGGCGGTGTAATTTAAGTGGTGTCAGAATAGTTTCATTTGGAGGAGTAAGGGCGGTTTTATGTCACGGCGGTTTTAATTACGAAGAGCCACAGCGAAATGAGCGCTGCAAGCGGCGCGGTGCGGCGACACTAAGTGGCGGCAAACATTGCGCACTGTTTTGTTGCCGTAATCAGGTATTCAATGAAGGTAGCCTTACTTCCCTGCGCCAAGCTCATGAAGCTCTCTTCACGTTTGCCATTTTGCACTCTTAGACCTCTATATTTGCTCACTTTTCATAATAATTAGGGCAAAGAGGCTCTTCAAATGGAGTGGAAGTGGAAAACATGTTTAATTTAACTTCTTATTAAGCCGAAAGAAATGTTTCGAGAAGAATTGTCTTACCTTCCATGGAAGAGACGTAAAAATCTCTCATATTATGCTATGTAAAATAACCTGCAGCTCACAGCGCATAAAACGCTATTTCTGTAATTAAAGAATCACAAATATGCCTTGACGCATTCTTGAGCTTTGAAAAGGAAACTCTTAAACAAATCTAATAAACACACTTTATTATGACTTAATATTTTCTTAGACGCTGATTTTTCGAAAGCCCATCCTTTGGATGGAAACTCGGCCTCATTTGCGTCTCGCTCGCACAGGACAAAGGCGCGTAAAGTGCGGGGCACACGAGCGCGCCGAGGGGAACAACGAGAGAAGGCTTCTTGGACAGCATCTCGTGAACTTTTTAGAGTGAGGCAAGTCTTGCTTGTGGACCGAGCTGAGGTGAGCTCTGGTGTCAAGGCCTCGCCAGGCAGAAGGACAATACTTGTCAACACGCTTTTTGAGCTTCGTTCGTGATGCAACTTTGCTGTACGAACAGAGATAGAGCCATTTAGGCATCTTTTTCCACATAGATATTCACTAGTGGATGCAATTAGAGCAACATTTAGAGCTTCTAAAGTTTGAAGTTTGTTGTTGCAGCAAACTTCATTGTGGATGAAATTCTTGGATATTTTCTTTCGAATAGATCTGATAGAAGAGGCTTTCTCTGATTCGACGAAGAATTGCTCCCAGCAAATTACTTACGCTATTAAAAAAAATTCCTCACATCTAGTACTGTCGTAAATTTGTGCTAAAATTTCCAAACCGAAGAGATAAGAATAAGGCCTCCCCCTATTTCATAATGCTACAGATGATAAAATTAACTATATTATCGCTTACTGATGAACGAACGACGTACTTTGTAAACGTTGTTCAGGGAAGTGTCTCAAGCGAGGACGACTTGCGTTACAGCAGGCGGACTTCTAATGCATTGACCGATGATCATGATAAGTAAACAACATGTTCGTTACAAATTAAAGAAAATTCTCACAAAATTTTGAAGATTTAATAACTTGGCGACTGGTTGAGGCTCTGAAATGCTTGATGTGAAATTTTTGTGCAGTGTAATGTATGCTGTGCATGCACAGACAAGGTGCTTCAGTACGGAACTTGCTGCGGCCTGCGTTCACAAATCTGGTTCGAGATAGAAGGAATCTCTCTTCAATATTCGGTTTCTGTTGTGCTGCACGCTCGAGAAAGTGTGTGGTATAAAATGATTGGTAAAAATACGAGAAAAATCACATCACAAAACTAGTGTAACCGTTATGTGAACCAGGGTACAAGTCTAGGACATCCTTTAAAACGTGTTTAGTTGTTCACGAGCGGGCACAAACATTTTCAGGTCAATGGACATGTTCTCTCAATCCTAGGGTTCAATTAGGCTCGCAAATCAATTAATAAAATTAGAATTTATAAAGTGGTGTTAGAATTATATAGTGGTGTACAAGTGTACACGCCCCATCAAAAATGATGGGAATCGAAAGTTTTTTAAAAAGGCTCAAGGTATGGAAGACAAACAAATATCTCCATACTAATAGTACCCACGATGAAAAAATTTTTGCGCTTGTACTCTGGTAAAGTTCGTATATTACTCGTAGATTTGGTCATTTAGCATCCTTAAGAACAACACGGACACGCGCACCAACCAAGCAAGCAACAACTCTGTATTATTATTAAACTAGCAGGATCCGTGGAAATTCCACGGACAATGTCATCGTTAAAGCTAGGTGGGTTCGTGAAAAATTCCAACAACATTACCTAACCTAACCAATCGTGACCTAACATATCCTAACCTATCCTATCCTAACCTATCCTAACCTAACCTATCCTGTCCTAACCGAACCCATCCTGATGAAATGTCAAACATATCAATGCATGGAAAGGTAATCTTTTAATGTTACTCTGAGGTATTCAACATCCATGATACTGCAAACTCGGACGAAAGCGTAACGGACGGACTAACTAACTAACTAACTAAGGAACTAGCAGTATATTATGAAGATTGATTATTAGGTAAGAAGTTTTAAAAAAAATTTGCCAAATCATTTTCATCGCGATAAGCTGCATTTTCTTAACAATAGATTCAATTTTCAAGCAATATTTTTCACATATCATATAACTATAATAATAAGAGCCGCGTCCGTCCGTCTGTGTGACCTCCTCTTTTAATCGAAAGCTTTGATAGCAACATGGATAAAGCTTTTAAGAAATACAAGAAATCATTCTATTGCATTATTTTTTTGTGGCGATTCAATTCCCTTTCACTTGCATTATGGTATCCAGAATACGCAATCGGCTTATTTTTACAAATAGAAATTTTCTTTTTAGCTTTCTCTGTTGAAATTCATCGTGTTGCTTGGATATCTTTAATTATTTGATGATGTGAAAATAAATTTTTTTAAATCGTTTGACCAGTAACCTGCACAATATTGACTCTCTTCTTGAAATTGACATCAATATATCAAGATACAGTTGTGGCACTCTGGAGGTGAAATGTCGATTCTGTAATTCTCTCATGTTTATGTGGTTAGAAATGGATAGAAATGTGGCCAACCGCAAGAGAGAAGCAGCAAGCCTTCGACAGCAAGAAAGAAGCCGGAGACCATCACGTGTATGGAAGATAAATATATGACTGCAGATGACTATATTTCAATTCAGGAGCTTTCAACAGTACACTGATACGTGTATTGTTAGTTAGGTTAGATTAGGTTGTATAGAATTTCAGCAGTTGAGACTTGAAAAAGTATTGGAAAACCACAGAATAGCATGGGAAATCATGGGAAAGCTTTGTTTGCTCAGTTGGTCCGATATCTAACCCTATCATTTTTTGACGGGCCGTGTGCACTAGTCACTATAATGATAAGAGCCTCGTCCGTCCGTGTGACCCCCATTTCTAATCGATAGCTTTGATAGCAAAAGAATAAAGCTTCAGAAATACAAGAAATTTTTCTTTTGCGTTTTTTTCTGTGGTGATTCAATTCCCTTTCACTTGCATTATGGTTTCCAAAATACGCAATCGGCTTATTTTTACAAATAGAATTTTTTTTTAGCTTTCTTTGTTGAAATTCATCATGTTGCTTTGATATATTTAAATGATAATGTGAAAAGAAATGTTTTAAATTCGTTTGACCAGTAACCTGGCTACCACTTAGTTTAAAGCCCAAGATTTTTTAACTTGAGTAATTGTTTTCGAAATTGTGATTTTCTTGAAAAACTTCGAAGATAATAAACGACATTTCAGAATAAAATTCTGGCAAAAGAGGCCCCAATGGATTGAAATGTGTCCAACCGCAAGAGAGAATTAGCAAGACTTCGACAGCATGAAAAACACCGAAGACGATCGGATGAACAACGCGAAATGGCAATGCTGCTCGCTAACGAGAAGCTAGAGCTAAATTGACCCTTGAGCGGAGTTTGGAAATTCTACGGAATAATGCAGAGCAACACCGAGTAGCTAGAGAGAGCTTAACACATGAAAGAAGAGAGGAAATTGTTAGGCATGACGCTGAACATCATCGAGTGGAACGAGAGAATTTAAAAACTCAAGAAAGAAGGAATGAAATTCTTCAGATCGATGCGGAACAATTAGATAGGTTTTTCTCTCAAAAACCAAAGATATTGTTGTATTAACCGTACCGTATATTAACGGGCATTGCACTAGTATAAATAAAAATGAGGGGATGCCAGGCTTTTTCTATCATTTGAATGGCGTCTCTGATACCAACCAAGCAAGCAGATTCCAGTTGAAATAACAAATGAGAAATTAACACAAATTTTTTTTTTTATAAATTTATGTAGACACCTGGCGTTTTGTAATAGTGTTGATTACTATCAGGTTGCATCTGCTCTGCTCATTTTCCGACTTATTCTGGAATATGAAAACAATGTAGTTGAATCTTGTATCTATGCTACAGGTCTAATCTTTTATCCTCAAAGTAAGTATACTAAATGAAATTGTGTTTTCATTTTGATGACGACCTAAGGAAACTTACTCCCTGGATTTGCCTCGTATACTAATTGTTGGATTGCTAGTGCATGTACCAGCACGTGGTGTATATTGTACATTACTGTGTACGCTAATGTGCACAGCAATAGCTAATAAGCTGAGGGAAATTACGCTATGAGTGACTGTTTGGTGTGTGTTAACCCATTGTCTTTTCCTAGCAAAATGAACCAACTTAAAGTAAGCTGAGTACAGGAGCACTGAAAATTTGTTTAGAAACATCTTTCATAACGATAATTTTACACACCAATGAGGCAGTTTATACACATTATTATCATTATGTGGGAAGTTTTAGCCTCCCTTAACCACGACAAAGATGTTCCAAGAGAGGAAGAAGGAAGGCACCATTTAGTTTTGAGTTCAGGGAACGCGGAATCTATGCACAAGGTGCACAGAAACAGTAAGCAAAGAAAGAAGTTCGTGAAAAAGAAAAAGTTGACGAAGAAAGTAGTAGGAGCTGAAAGACAGGACGGCAGCGAACCGAAAAAAGATGGCCCGTAACAGAACAAAAACCTATTTTATTTCAACAAAAAGGAAGCCTACCTAACCCTTATCTCGGGCCTTCACATAGTCCCCGTGGGAGCGCTAAACAGTTTATACACACCACATTCTATATGTTATGATGGGTTTTATCTAATGGCTGGTTGTGTGCAAACCATTGAGCTAAACTGTCCACAAATGATGGAAGGTTCAACGTCCGTGAAGTCTGTCGAGTTTGTCATTAACATAAAGGTCTTGAAAACGCGAATGTTTGACGAATTAATTGTCAAGTGTTTTGAAGTAGATTTAACCCCACGTAAAAAAAGCTGGCCAATCTTATTTCTCCGAAAACTTCTAATCATCTGTAGTATGCGCAATTATCTCTCGAATCTGCTGGGCGGAAAAATATCCGTGTTCTTGCGCAATAAGTTGAAAATGTATATTTTCATAAATGGTTTAATCAGTTAATGCGCCTAAAAATGAGTTTTTGCATTTCATCAAAAGACGAAGACTCAGTTTAAGGACCAATTCAGGTTCTAAGAAATTTATCGGCAACCTTCATGTACTCCAAGCATATTTTATTCGCTGGTTTAAAAATTCATATTGGCTAATTATTTCAATGACCACCTGAACTGAAAATCTGATGCGGCAAATAGTTGTTAGTCAAGAAAATTCCAGAGAGCTTCTACTACAGAAGAATAAGTGTAAAAAAATCAGTGTAAATTTTTTCCCGTGGCCTCTCAAGAGCACTAAGCGAGCACAACGGCTCATCACGGTTGCGAAAACGAGCGCAGTTTTTTATAATGTTTCTTGTGGACTTGTAGTCGATTACGGGCGTGTCAGTAGCGCTCAGTCTGATGGAAAAACTAACAACTCTGCTACTCCTATCGAAAACTTCAAGTCGGGAATTGCAAAACTAGTTTTTATAAAACAGGCACGAGTGGGAGCGCACGCAGCGCCCGTCATGAAGGGGAAGAGATAAAAATCCTCACAGGCTCATTTATTTTTTGATTATTCAGCGAATGATAAATTCAAGGAAAAAAGGAGGATCAATCATCGATGGTGAGCAAATAATTCTGCATTGATGGCGTCTCTAAGGACAAGAGAGCACAAACGTACTATTGGACGGAGAACTTATTTACCGTTGCATGATAACCCAAGTCTAGCTTATTGCAGGCTCGCGACAATAATAAAAATTTGATGTAGTTATTATCAACTGAATTATTTCATCCGTATTTAACGATTGCTTTTGAAGTGATCTGATCAAAATATTCCCAGAAGAAAATGTTTCATTCGTTGAAGTAAAAAGGGACTCTGATAAGAACCCTGAAACATTAGCGTTTAGTGTGGGAGGTGGAGTTGTACTCCCATGAAATCCAAATGCAGCTCTTCTTCATCACATTGAATCACTCAAAAGTAGCAATCCGATCTACAACAAAATGTACGTGGTATTTATTTTGAATATAAGGTATGAATGTTTTCGAAATTTGAAATGAGGCAAAAGTACATCACAGTTACTTCATTGATGTTTCACTGCTGCGTATTTTGTCAAAGATATGATGAAGTGTTTCAATAACCGAATTCTTTCAGATATACAACGACAATAAGTTTTAATTTCGTATTGCGCGTCCAATCGAAATCCATACACTATCATCTTCCTTCACGTCTCCCTCTACATTATTGGAACCACATGCTCTTTGTATTCTCCGTAGAGTTATATGACCGAGGGACAAGCTGGAGCACTGTTCAGAACACTATGCTCTCTTGCTGTCCAAACACTTCGTCTGCATGGATGCCATCACTTTTATTTAGGCATCCATTTCTTCTACGGTAAAATCGGCACCTTGGTTTTTACGGTGTCTGTCGTAGCGATTACGGTGGTGGTAGAAAATGAAACAAATCGGTTCAACATTTGAAATCCGCTTCTTTTAATCTCTTTAGAATTTTATTGTTCCGACAGTAGAATGTATGATGTTGAAATAAAAAATCAGTTCATATTTATGCTTCGGAGGAAATTCTGGCACCACAACATCTATGCAGTATGCAGGAAGACAAACTTAGAGAGAAAGAAAGATTCAAAATATTCCAGGACCAGGTGTTTTTTACCATGAAAATGTGGCTTCTTCTTTTAAAGTTTTACTCGATTTTTCGCTCCCCGAAGCATTGTTTCAGGCGCGCAGCGAGCGCTAGACAAGTGAAAATACTCGCCACAATCTCCCTAGAAGTTCTTTGAATAAAAACAAAGCCCTGCAAAGCTTGTATGATCAAGTTGTAACATTGCTGGTATATTTTACGAAGAATCTGCGCCGTTCCCACGAAAATTTAAGGGTCAAAGAAGGAGCACAAGACTCTAGATTACCGCAAAAAGCAGGGAGTAAATTTTGTCACCATCCCGTAGCCATCTACGGAAGCGGTCTAAAACTTCGGGCCATTTAGGGCGGGTTCTAATTAAGAGGAAGCCGAAGCATCGCTCCTTAACAGGGTTGCTGTGTTTTTGTTCATTTTTTTCCCTTTCTTTCCGTGGTAAATTTGAAAACTTGGCCCAATATTTGCTTAACGTAACGAGAAAGACGCTTGGACTCAAGCCAATTATAAAAAACAATGAGACTCGTATGGGAGCTGCCTTACGCTTCACAACGCATTAAAAATGGCAGAAGCCATGTGTTACGCCTCTAAAAACGCTTTATGCCGAGTCACTGGCAATGAACATGCCCAGATGCACCATACACTTGCAAATGTTCCTTCTAAAGAAAAGCTACGTTACAGTAACTCCGCGACAGGCGTAGTTCGCTGTTAAATAAGCCTGCACGGTGACAGGTCAGAGGAGCAGACCGCGACGCATGGTCTCGTTACTCGGGCAATGTTGAGAGCCGCCGCCTCTGCCGCCCCCGCCAAACTTAAAGGCCAACCACACTCCCGCTCGCGTGTCTCAAACTTCATGTTCATGCAGGGCTCTTTAGATCTGCAGGAACAACTGGAAGATCTATTGTTATGACCCGGAATGAATTACACGTTGCGTGCAGAGCGAAGAAAATTGGCAGTCGTTTGAGATGGTTGAGTGTGAATTTTCCCCACACTTAAATAAGTTTTGAAATCACATTTTAACGCGAAAACATACATCTTAAAATTGGGGAACACACTAGGTAAAGGAAGTTTCATTGGTAATTGAAATTTGCGTTTTATGACGAGCCTTCAAACTTTTCTACAATAATATGACACATATTTTATTAGAGCTATTTTCATTCACAACGGTAATAGAATCGTTAAATCAACTCGGCCGTGCAACTGAAAGACGTCGTTTATTTCGTTTGACCTGGAGTTACTTATTGCTGCCCGTGTAATACAGCGCTGGCAAATTTGGTGGTCACACCGACGTTAGTACAGTTGAGCTTGCAAACAGCTGAGTGAGCTAGTTACAGAAATTACGTTTCAAACTTTGAGAATCAATTGTTGGTGAGGAGAACACTTTTTAGCGCTTGCTGCTCCCCATAGTTGAATGAACGTCAGCAAAGAAAGTATAACTAGATTATCGAATCTGTGTTTTCCTATACGAGATACTGATTGGTATTCTATCGCTTCCTTCACTTATTGATTTAATTTTCATGGATTAGAGCACGTAACATCAAACGCACGTGAGCCCCGTACTCTCCACAATTGGAAATATTGCGATACATTCTGCATGAGTCAATGTCAATTTAGTGGAACATCATTGTTCACCATCAGCATGTACATCTACTCCAAATTTCGACGGGAATTAAAGTTAACTTCTTCTTTAAGCTAGGTTACGACAGATGTAATAAAACGAAAGTAGCCCAACATTAACATATGAAACTACAATATTTTCAGTATCGTTGAAACAAAAATGTCTCGTACTGAACATTATGATATATGAATGAGTGTCAAAATAAATTAATTTTCACAGGCAGTTGTTCAAAAATAACGTAAAGGACGCTTTAGCGGAATTCTCTGACTAATGGAATTATTGTTTAGTTGGCAAGAAATCTATTTGCTCAAGCGTAGCCAATAAACACATGAGCTACATATAATTTCAGCTGTAAGGAATATTATACAGCCACTAATAGCCCTGGCCAAAGTTAAGGGAAACTCAAGTCAGATGCCGGTGATGAACTGGAGTTCCAAAATGAAAGGGAGATTCAGTCTGGCTGCGATTGGTAATTGCAGTTCGTGAAGTCACCGCGAGGCAGCGAACCGCCTGACCTGCGACCAAGAGCTCACCCTGAGCCACTCAAGCTTCTTTCAAGCCGGGCATCCGAGCAGGAGCGTATTCTTGCTTTAATTGGACTGTAATTAGGCTTGCTATTGGGATTTTCATTAGCATATTGAACGAAGTGGAACGATTTGAAGCTTCAATAGCACAAGGTAAGCGCCGATGAAAAGACCACCGGTCGCGTCGGGGTACAACAATGGCTGCCTCCAGTTCTCCTCTCGTCGGTCCAAGGTTATATTGAGGTCTATAGATTCTATCAGCGTAAGATGTGAAGCAATTCCTGGACGGAACGATCGAACAGTCCTCAGCTGTTTGGTTGGCATTGGAAAGTCTGATGAAGGCACGAGTGTCGGTGGATTGCAGAGCGCCATGCGATCCTGTGATGCCGATACTTCTGGTCTGAAGCTCTGCTTGCGAATTACCTTAGAGCTCACTCTCGTCCCAGAGAACTTCAAGATTACACAATGCACAACAAAGGCTTTCGGCACATAAATTCTACCAGCCTAGTAGAGGGAACAGACAATTTTCGAGCGGCGTACAGAAGCAAAACTTTGCCCTAGTACGACGCTGAAATATCGCAATGTAAAATAAGCAAAATAATCGCTGACTTTCCAAACGAATACAAGAGCGACACGATTGAGAATATGAACAAATACAACCCAGTAGAAGTTTTATTTTAAAATTTGAATTACTCATATAACTATAGGTAATATCAAAGGGAGATTTTGAAAGCAATTTCCATAGAAGTTAAGGGCAAAAAAAAAAACAGAAAGTTTTTCAAAAATTGCTCTCGTTCATTACTAAAATGAATGTTTTGCGAGGATTGATTAGACTGCAGAGGCCCGAAACTTCATTTCAGTAGTAACCACATGAAATTGAAAAAAGTAAATGCTTTGGTATTTGTCCTTAACTTTTTCGGAGGTAAAATGATGTGAGAATCCAGTCACTGTATTTATTCCTAAATTTCTCAGTTTGAAAAAAAAAACAGAAATAAAAGATTAGGCGGTATGAGTTGATAATAAATTAGTTTTAACACGTAAGAGTTTCAGTAAATTTATGGAGAAATTATTGTTCAATACTTCGAAGCTACTACATCCTAACTGAGAGTGGGTCGCTGTTGGACGTTTTCGAATCTTCCAGTAAATCAATGGGCTTCGAGCGAGGCTCTGTTCTTTTCTTTATAATCATCCAAATAGTTACGCAATTTCCAAAATTATTTTGATTTGAGTAGCAGACACAAAGTGATTAATAAAAGCCGTTGCCGAGGGAGAGAAAAGTTTTGTTAGACAACGCGTCCCTCGAAAGAGAGGATTCAGAGAAAGACGAGTGTTAAACTAGTGTATAGAGGCATTACGATGGAGGAGGTGCGAAGGTTAAACATTGACCAAAGGTTCATTATCTAATACATCATTTCAAATGGGGTTTGTGTTTTTCAATGTCGTTTACTCAAAAAGGATCAATTTTATTGATCCTTTATTTTATAAGGATCAATTTTATTGATCCAATTGCAATGGAGGGCAAGAACCCATGCTTTTGAGAGTGAAAGTTAATTACGTTTTGTGTGACAGTAAATGCGTTCAGGAATGAATAAACTGTGTTTATCGAATTCAAGGAGGAGGCCCGGGAGCTGAACAGTTTAGGGAACATTTCTACTTAGCAAGAAGATTTTTATTTTCCGTGTGCACGTTTCCTGCTCGTTAAATTAGCATAAACACCTTACATTTTTAACCCTTGTTTGCATTTTACTGAAATGAAAAGTTTGCTGATATAGAATTTTTCTAGAAATGAATAGCATCTCCTCACACGTGAAATGAGTTAAAAAAAGTATGAAATTTGCTTAACTTCCTTTTCAGGTTTGGCTATTTGTCAAGGAAAAAAGAAAAGCTAAAAAGAAAAGCTAAATCTAAGATTGAAGTCGTTAGGATCGCAAATAAATACTTATTATATACTGTGCTAAGTTTTTACCACAACTCTCTTTTGAAATGAAAATTAGTGATGCATTCACTTCCCCAACTCGCGCACATGTCGATGCAGTGGTCTCATGTTTGAGCCTGCCAACATAAAAGCTAGAAAACAGTCCTGGGAGAAATATGAACTTCAGCATAACGGTTATGGCCCAATTGTCGTAAAGCTTGCTCTTCACCTAGTGTTACCGTTCATATTTCTTGTGGTCAGGAAACGAGACAAATTGGATTGGAACTTGCAAGAAGTTTGACGGGTGCTTACAGAAACAGACACAACACTTTTTGCATCACTCGCTTAGGAATTTCGCGATTACTTCTCGCCCGTCGCAAGTGCAGCGCGAGCTGTACTGCACTTGCGGCCGACAGCTGGGGAGCTGGGGAGCTGGGGAGCTGGGGAGCTGGGGAGCTGGAGAGCTGGGGAGCTAAGGAGCTGGGGAGCTGGAGACCTG
>JACJUY010000406.1:55516-77802 GCA_014220935.1 Platorchestia sp. MABIK | reverse complement strand
CAGCCCCACAACAACACCTCCAGCCCCACAACAACACCTCCAGCCCCACAACAACACCTCCAGCCCCACAACAACACCTCCAGCCCCACAACAACACCTCCAGCACCACAGCAACACCAGCACAACAACACGCACAAGAGGCCCGCAACAGCCTACTCCACAGCTCACAGCTCAGAGGCGCGCATTCATTGTTCAGTCTCCGATATCGGAAGACCTCGATGCCTCAGAAGTTATATGGGTGTCAGTGTACATTGTCCCCTCCATCAATCGTACTTCGCTTCCGCCGTCCTATTCACTCAATTTTGAAAATATAACTTTGTGAGAAAAGCGCTGTATGTGCTCTTTTCTTTTCGCTTGAAATGAAGGCTAAGCTACCATGTGCATTTGCAGTTATTTTAATTGATGCAGGATATGGACTGTCAGATTTCATACTTATACCTAAATTAAGATATCAAAATAAACAGAGCTCAATGACCATTAAGAAATTTGAAATCGTTGAAAAGGTAAGGGGAGCACCTTACCTGAATGAGAAGGGTCTTTATATGAAAAATTTGGCTCGGTTCCAAATATGCATGGAAACGAATTTAGGAAAAGGTAAGAATATGATCAAGCAGGAGTTTACAAAACGACACCGTGGCCACTTCCTAAAAGTAAGCAAAGTACAAGCTTTCGTAACTCTAAAACTAGAAATGACCGCGCCTCTACATTTGCTTGAGGAAATTCAGGGTATCTTTGAGGGAATTTTCGTCCTTTGCAGACGCAGAATTCTTTCTCCCACAACGTGTCCGCCTTCCCTAACAAATTGCACTCATGTACGAGAAATTTGTTTATTAGAACAAGTCTGCATGATTTATACGTTGCATTATCTGTACACATTTGAATTACAAAAACGTAGCCCACGAATTCTAATTTAAATGCCCATTGCTGAGACGCATAAATACACCCCAGTGCAACGCTATTCTAAATCAGGCCAGCGCTACGCAGCAGAGGAAGCATTTCTTTGAGAATAACAAGGAATCTTTCACGTGTTTGCATTAAGTGTAGAATATCATTCCCTGGTACTTTTACAAAAAAACCAACCGCAACGTATATCAGCGCTGTAGCACGAGCCTCGCTTGTGTTGACGCTGGGTGCATCTCGTAATTGCGACTTGGTTGCATTGAGTATTCCATTATTGCCGCCATTATTACCGGTGTTTGTTTCCAGAACACTTTTGACCACAATTAATTCCCTTCTGTTAATGTTTCTCGCTAATCTTTTCTTTGCAAATGCAGCAGCTCGACCTAGTGTGTATTATAATATTAGATGGATCTAAAGAAGTGCCCAATAACTATCGTTTTCATATTATGTTGTCCATATACACTATTCTGTCACTCAATTGCAGAGAGTACGACTTCCAGCCCGCACTAAGACAGCTCAGGAAATGTACCAAGGAAACGCTGTTTTTATCCGAAAGTTGTAATTATCTACGATTGTAGTTGTTTTATCAGTTCCCCTTGAAAATAAGCAAATTTTTGACCACTTCGTTCAAGGGCCGCTTGGAAAAAATTGCGTATAGTTCAATTGTGATGAAGCGACTTTACGGGGCGTTCCGGCACTCTGCGAGGCGACGCCTTTCTTGTTTTTCTTCCCAGGCTTTTGAGGCAGCGCCATCAGGTAACCTCCATGCCTGATTGAACCTCGCCAAGAGGTGAAGATTAAATTTTGCTATCTAGTTTACAAAGTTGGGAAGTTGGGACAAAATACATTTAGGAAACTTTTTCGCTAGGCATTGAAGACTTGAATTAAAGAAAGGTGTTCGCTGTGGAGTCGCTTCATGGGAAAGAAAGAAGGGTCATCTCTCGTTTGTGCAGGCATCAAAGGACGATTGACGTGAGCACCCTCAGCTTGCCGAGCTCCATTCCCCCGCCCAGGGAGCGAGAAGTCACACAGCGCTCACTGAGGTCAACGCTTACACAAGTGGTCTCGAAAACGAACACAAGCTCGGATAAAACCATTGAAATTTGTCGTAAATTTTGTTGTTGTATAAAGACCTGTAAAATAGGCCGACGTAATTTTCTACGTATTTGATTAAAGGTGTGTAAAAAAGGAAAACGATAGGGTGGAATCTCTTTAAAAAAATTCCTGATTGTATCTGTCGAGTGCAATGCCTGAAGGGATTAGGCCAATAATTAGCTAAAACTATACAGAAAACCAGCAGCCGACTAAACATGGGAGGTGCGTCAAGAACTCTGAAAAACGTGTGAGGGATACAATTAATTGAGGAAAACCCTGCGGTGAGGGTGAAAGTGCTACTGCGCATATATACAATAAAAAACCGTAGCGGTGTACAATAATGCAAAATTATCCGTGTAAATTAACCTGAATTTTGCAAATGCAGCGATCGAAATAATTTAACAATCTTGTGAAAAAGAAATGCACAACAATCTACGAGCAGCATCATGTGAAGTCCACGGCGAGTTCTTTAATTTTTAAAAGTTGATAACGTTTTGGCGTCGCTGGAACAAAGTAATGGATCCAACAGATTATGAACTGATCCCGCAGGATACAGCTCTGAGTGAACGAGTCTGTTGGATAACGCACCAAGGTGTTGTGCGGAGCGGACGCTTGGTGTTTTTTGCTGTGTGCGAGTGGGGCATTGGTGCACTTTCAGTTTACGGTCATCTCGACCGTTATTCATAGAGGATCCATAAGAGTGCTATTCAGAGGTATTTTCATGTGCCTTAAGGCCGAGCACGTGGTTTAAAAGTCCACGGTTCTAAACTCAACATTTCAATAACTCGTTCTCCTCCGAATCAAACTTCAACGCAGTTTTCAAGACGTCTATAGCTGTTAATGGTCGGAAAATGCCACTCAGGAGTATAACACACAAGTTTTTCTCGCTGTCGACCTCGCTTGGAGAAAGTTTAGAAGCAAGCAAGCCGCAGGTGGCAGGTTATGCTGGAGATTGGTATAGGTCAAGAGGTGCGCTCTGTTTTGACCAAATTCAAAGAGGCAGCTGCCGTTAGAGAGCGGCACACCTTAGTGAGAGCAGGTGATACTTTTAGGTGACCAGTTCATCACGGATTGAGGTAATTTAAAAAAAATGAAACAATTCGGTTTAAAGCGAGTTCACAATATTAAAATGAGTTTGATTATATACAACAGGGAGTCTAAAACTCGTGTAAGTGTTGCAAAATTTGAAGTTCTAAATTGCCTAGACTGCTGAGGTGTGCTGTCCATTTACAGGGAAACAAGTTCAACAACTAAGATCCCAAGCTCAGATCGAGACAGGATTCCGCCTACTTTGATTAAAAGTAGTGGAGGATAAACTACCCGAAATGGTATATGTGTTTTTTTGACACTCAAACCTATTGGTTATATTTATTGGCTGTATATTCTTTGCTAAGCAATACATATTATTACCTTCGAAGTATCCTGTACTTTCCCATTTGTTAAGTTTAAATTACCAGGATTAAGCAGGGGAATAATTTATTTGACGGTTATGTATTATACATACTAGACATAGATTTACAGATCGAATTCGTATAATAAGTCGACGAGTGCATTCTAACAAGGCAGTGAGCCACATGAGGGAAGCTCTGGTATGAGAGAAACTTGGAAAAAAATACCCTTTAACAAAGATGGCTTGTAGCAAAGACCGTACGAAAATCTCATGCAAAAATAAACCTGCCTATTAAGTGGGATGAATTAAGTACATTTTACAATGCTTAATTGTAGTCAGTTTCACGCAACGATGAATTATTTCTTATCTGATGATCAGTGTTATCAAGTAAAATGGGTAACTAAATAAGTACCCAAAAAACGGTATATGTGGTCCAGCCTTTACAGTTCGCTACTAATTTACACTATTTCTTTTATGAAATAAATACTTTATACGTAAGTATTCTCAAATGTTATTGATAATTGAACACTCATACAGACAACTCATCAATATTCTCTTATTTTTTGCTTCAGCAGCCGTCTGCCATCCATTTCATTCTATTTTGCGTCTCGGAAACAACTTATCAAAACCATCACATGAGCACTGAAGAACAGCAGCAATTGGGAAGGCGGACGCTGTGACCGCAAAAAACCGCTCGTCGTGCCCAAATTGGTCAGCCCAATTTCCTCAATTTCAGGTTATCGGCTCATGCAAATCAACCGTAACATTTCGTTGAAGACTTGTTCATTCAAACACACAGAGGAAATATTTCGCCTCTGATGCGATAAGTTTTTCAGTAGTTCATGCAAATATTCCCTTCATATAATGAATCATTCGATGATTGGGAGTACGTGTTCTATTTGTATTCTATTCACAGTTTGCGGTGATACGCCAGAGCCCGCAGCACAACATTTGCACCCTGAGCTCAGTGGAGATTCTGAGACTCCAACATCCCGCGGCTAGCTTCAATTAACAAAAACAGAGCACATCGCTAACAGTTAATCTTTCGAAATTAAATAAAGGCTAATGGCCAAATTCGTCGTTTTATAATCTGGGTCAGTTCATTACGGCTGTAGACATTAAGAAAAGGGCTGAACAAAAAAAACTAGTGGCTTTGGTATTGACTACAATTGTCGTCTCGGAAAATAGGATGAAAATGTGGAAATCCATCCTGTGTTACCACTTCATTCAACAAATAGTAAATGGAAGCCCGATTAATGGAATAATTGCGTATGCAAATTAAACTCATGATAAAACGGTCGGTGTATGTCCAAACTACAGTGTCGCTGTGGAGCCGCACAAGACGAGCGTGAAGTCCCACAAGGTCGATTGGCAGTCGAAAAAACGGCAAGGAACCGTAAACTGAAGTTGCTTAATTCTTTTAACGGAAATTGAAATTTATTTGGTTGATTTCAGGAACATTTTCGCTGCCAAAAAAACGGACATTGCAACGACCAAGCAGCTTCTTTACTGACCTAAAAACTGCCAAACGTCGTGTCTGCTGTTGCTGCAAACGGCCTAAAGCAGCTATACTTTTAATTGGATTCCCTGTGACGCGTTAGATAATCGGCCGCTCAATGAATTGTGAGGCCAACCATGCTATCTGTAAACGAATTGAGATACATTCTAATCTATCTACTACTGAAAATGTCCGTCGTGTGTTTTTAAATTTATTTACATGTTTCGTGACACGCTCTTAAGAATAGATAGGAAGAAATTAGCACTGGCGGTCCTAGTTAACCTGTAAATTTATACACTCATTTTGGCTGTACAAGTACATTATAATAAGTCACTTTGAAAAAAATTAGAGAAATCCTGAGCCTTATACAGTATGTCCCTCAAAACCCCGAATCAAGTATTTAATTTCCCGTATCAGTTACCATCATAAGAATACCATTAGCATTTAATTTCAAGCAAAATTATAGCGGCATTACTGATAACTACTGACACGGAAAATAATTACGGGTATCACTGATACGGAAAAATAAATACTCGGGTTGAGTTTTTGTGGAACATTCGGTATACTCGGGTCCGTATCGTGGATACCGAGTTCGGCGGGGTATTGCATAATACAACACACACACACAAGTTAATGCTGAATTTCTGGATCTAGGAAATGAAACGAGTGGCTATAACTACAGTACTTCTATCGCGGCTGAAAAATACTGTATTCTAAGTGTTTATTCCTGTCACAAAAAAATAAGTTACCTTTGAAATAAGTTTAAGCAAGGAAACTCCACTCGAACGAAAATTAGTTCAAGAAAGGTTTTGAATCCTGTCATTTTTGGCTGGCCGTGTACACTAGTAGCGATATATTGTGTTTAACGATTGTGTATCTGGGTAACATTTGTGTGCTTGTTTAAATATGTTTAGGAAATTTGCGTGAGCATACTATGTCATATGAATTTCTTATAGAATATAGTAAGGTACTGTCACCGAAGGAAATTTCTTAGAGGAAGATTGCGAGAGGTATGGTGTTGAATTTGGAATCCTGTGTTGAAACTTGCTGAGTACCATATATTCATTTTTGATTACTAAATAGTTATTGTAGTTAGGGCATATGTAAGTTCCGAGACCAACACTTTACAGTGTGTTTTAAATCATTTATAGTTCACTGTGTGGGTGTGCCAAGCCTCTGCACTCGGCAGGTGGGCCAAGCCTCTGCACTCGGCAGGTGTGCCAAGCCTCTGCACTCGGCAGGTGTGCCAAGCCTCTGCACTCGGCAGGTGGGCCAAGCCTCTGCACTCGGCAGGTGTGCCAAGCCTCTGCACTCGGCAGGTGTGCCAAGCCTCTGCACTCGGCAGGTGGGCCAAGCCTCTGCACTTGGCAACTGTGAGGACAAAATATCGGCATCTATAAGGACAAATATTCTGGAAATTTTGCAGGACGTCATGTTTATTTGAGGTGTTCAGGCCCAATCCAATCTAGATGCGTCGTTATGTCCACATCTCAGCATTCGTATGCATTGCTTCTGCATGATTTCATACCCAAGGGTCAAGAATATTGATTTATGCTATTTTTTCAGTTTTTTTGGAACTATGAAATACTTTGAACGTTGTTTGTGGAATATAATTTATGAGATAGCCAATCCATGAAAAAGAATTCTTTGAAGGTTAGCGCACAATAGATTCTCTCAATTTACTTCAAAAGACCTTTTGACTGCCTGTGGTGGTGAGATCGTAGCGCCAGTAACGCATCGTAATAGGATGCGCACAGGACGAGAATACAAAAACAATGGAGGTGAATTATTGCATTAGAACCTCAGGGCACACTCTTTAAATGAATATTGGAGAACATTATATGTACAACGAAGAAAAAGCGAAAGATGTCGGAAATCGAGCAGAGCAAGACGTATCGCGACTAATTGACCAATAGTGTTTGCATTACACAAGAAAACGACAAGTAAATCCATCGATCAATGTGAGAAAAGATCACAAAAACTCTGGGCTAAAATAAGCTTTACAGAAGTGAATAGCCTGTGTCAAAAAGAAAGCAATAAATGCATGCTCAGAGAGTGAGCTCAGGACATGGTGTTGACAAAAATAGCCGTCGGTACGAAATACCTCACTGCAAAATTGAATTTTCATGTAACTTGGGATTCATGAATTGATATTATTCATCATCATCTCGAGTGGTTTTATGTTAATTAAATACACGAATGCGTCGTTAGAGCTCAACGCTTCATAGCGAGGCGTTTAGCCTACAAGTGAAAGGAAATTATCCTGCCTCCCCTAGAAGACTGAGTGAACTTCTGGAGTTGGGCGGGCAGCTTTGGTGACCACGCATGAGGAGAACCATAAACACAATGAGGGCCCTCAAGTGTACATTTGCCAAGATCATCTTTGAACTCCGAGACAAAGCAGCGAATTGCGCACGGAGGCCTGAACTAATTTCCCTTGAGCAACGTACACTATGAGGCCAGCTAAGAAAAACATTCAAGTACCTCGAATGAATCAGCGATGTCGTTTTGCAGAGACTTTTAGGCGAAAATTTAAACATTCTTCCCTCAGAAATAGCACAGAGGCCTGTAATTTAAGAATTTAGAATACAATTTAGGGTCACCAAAAATATCTGACATCTTGAAAATTTGTAAAATTTGTTCTAGGAATAAATAAACTCAGAGAGTAGATTGGAGAAAACGTTTTGTTTCTTCTTTAATTATAAGCAAGTGGAGCAACTTGGGACTTTTTACAGAACATTTATACTTCACCGAAATTTTTCTTATTTCGATCATGCAGAAATTGTAAGTTCTAAAAGTACTGAGAATGAACCTATTTTTTTCGAATTTTAGGGAAGCTGTTTCAAAAATCCCTCAAAGAAGGCACGAAAAGCACTACTTTTTCATTTTATTTTCGACCATGTGGGACAGGAGGTTATAATTCAAGCACAAGAGGTGGTACATTTTCGCTTGGCCGACATAACAGCGATGCGAGAAAGGCGTCTCGAATTCAAGCTACCAGCGGTCACTACATGAAGAAAAAGAGATTAGCTTTATTACAACATTCGTGGAGTTAATCGCGTTCTTCATTGAGTCTCAAACAGCAATGGGATTTTTGATTTTTCGTTGTAATTTTTGTAGTCTAAAATTAAGAAAAGTATAAATTTCATTTTTTCAATTTTTCTACCTGTCGTGAAATTTTTAAGCAGCTCTCTTCAAACTGGCAAAGTAAGTTTATATTCCATAAAGGATTTTGACAGAGTGAATTAATTTACAAGGTTAACAAGGTAAAGCTTTTCAGTCGCACAAATTAAACTACGCTGGCGTGCCTCTTCCTAGTCTGGAAACTCCAGTCTCTCAAACCGCACGATGAATAAACAAATCCTTCATTCTCTCAGTTTTCCATCAAGATTGATTCAAAAACATCTCAATATAAACGGTGATTGATGGGAAAAGTGTTCGATTTTTCATCTTGCTCTACTTCTCTTTATTTTTTGTATGTGGAGCATGATGGAATTCATCTTAAGCCCAAGGAACGACGAACTGAATTTTCAATTTTTATCAAAGCTTAGGTACGCTGATGCAAATCAGAGTCACATGGAAAAGTGGGAAGTTATCCTGTATTCAAATAGACAAAACACGATACCAACTTTGGAAGAAAAAGAAGGCGTTAGTTTCATATATGACGTCAAGTGATTTATGAAATTTGAATATCAATATAGGAACTCCTCTATTTCACGAGGAACACTGTGATTATCATCAGAACATCGAAGGGTAATCGAAATACAACACAACAATAGTTCACAAAGCTAGCGTGTTAACTTTCCGATTATTAACGATGACGAATAGGCAAAACTTTCTACGAGTCGGGGAGAAAAAGAGCTTACTTCTCGAGTGCAAACGAAGATAAATATGCTCACCTTCTCGGTTCACCGTGAGACAGCAGGAAAAGCACCATCACGCTAGACGCTGCCCGAGACCAGCAAGAGAAATGAAAGGCGACTGAAGTTTCATCAATAATGCTCTCTGAGCAGCGAGATCGATGGCACACCGAGACGCGGAATCATATTCAAATTTTGGCTTCAATTTTGTCTTTGTTTCCCTGCAGAAACATGCAGGCGGACGTGAAGAGCAAGCTCAATTCTGTTTGGCTTTGTGTTCCAATAATTTTACTGAAGATGAAGAAGAAATAGCTGCTCAAAGCTCACCTATGGCTAGCAAACGTCCTTCTTTGATTCTTTGATTAAAAGTTGTTGTCAAAATAATGGACGATGTCAGCCATCCATAGCCAATGTTATAATGTTGTAGTAAATATCAAATGTAATTCAAGGAAAGTTTTTATTATCGTTGTTCCACTATATTTAAAACACTGATGGGCATTAGAATGAAATAAAAATTTTACCCGCATTTTGTCTGATGTTCACCAGGAACTTCATAGCCCCACCGCTTCACCAACAAAAGTACCTCCAGAAGCGAAGTGCAGCTCATTCGTTGCGAATGTGCTATATGGAAGCCGTGAGTATGGACGAGGGTGGAGTGAATGCTAAGAATTAATTTGAAAACGGTTTCCTTCAAAGGGTCAAATATTTCAAATCTCTTAATTCGATCGATCATTGATGCAAAAACACTGCCCTTGAGAATGTATTAAAAATACACAACAGCGACTAGGAGACTACAATAAAGAAAAAGAAATTGAAATCATATTCCACTGGATCAATTAGGAAAAGTTCGAAATTTCAAAACTCGATTACCACGATGAACGAGTTCTTTGAGGCACGCATGCTGAACGATACACACGAGAACTGCCGTGATCTGGAATAAAAACGAATAGTTACTTCTCAACGCACTCAAGACTTCCCACAATTACGAAGCCACACATAAACGTGAAGGGCAACAGTGTGCGTGGGTACCTGGGAGGCTAATCTTGTGGTAAACTCAAGCCCAAGAACATTGATGCAAAAACGGCCTAAGTTTGCTGATATGACAAAACGCTCTTCGAAGTCAAGTGTTCAATAAATGAAAGTTTAATTTTTCATCTTTGACCAAAGTCTTCCAACCCCACTTCAGTAATCCTAAATTAGTCTGGACCAAACACCGAGTGACGACATTTACGACTGGAGTTCTTTTGTGGCCGAGTGCTGCGGGGCGTGTGGGCCGTCGTGCCTAACTCGGGCGGCGCTCAACTCTGTTCAGCTGAAGCGAATTTCCTACGAGGATGACGAAGTTAAGAGACCCATTGAAATGAACCTTCGTATGTAATCAGCAGCTGCACCTTAGGAACAAACGACTTAGGAGGCTCTACGCAGATTACCTTTGTGAGGAATTGGGCCTTTTAACATAATAATTTTCCGTCAGCTTTTTGCGGGTTACCGTGTACTATACACAGCGAATGATCATTGTTGGCAGAGTTTGGCGTAGGGTTCGAGTATGTTAATATTATATTAGTTGGTTTAAAAACTTCTTAGCCACAACAAAGGGGCGATTTCAAGCGAGCGAAGAGAAGAGACATTTAAACTGAAAAAAACGGGGGTTACATGCACAATATGTGTCGTTTCCTAGATATCTAGCGCACAAAAATAAAAAATTGTTAAAGAAGAGAAAGAAAAATCAAAGAAGAGATAGAGAAAAGGTATGACACGGAAAGAACCAAAATTGAAATGAAAGAGAAAAGTCCCAAAGGGCCATTTGTAGCTGAGGGAATCTAACATTATCACACTAGGGGTTGCATGCAGTACCAATAGCATAGGAGAGACAAACCTAACTTACCAAAACCTATTGCCTGTCCAATGCCCAGCGAGGGGTTAGGATCGAGTGCCCTGCAGTGATATAAATGAAGTATTGTGTTTGTATTTTTGGAAACACGTCAGTTTTCCTCCATGACTTCCTCCGTATCCTTCAGCGGTGACCAGTGGACGACGTCCTCCAACCACGTAAAGAACATGCGGGAGAAGTTCAGGTGTTTCTTCTATTATACAATCATACTTTTTTTGAATTTTAATTTTCCCTTATTTTACATTTACTTGCGCTAGATCATCCCTACGAGCTTACCCTGTAAATTCAACATGTTCCCCGTCACCTCGTTTAAGCAACGATACACTAGACGACAGCATCAGGAACTTGCAATCAAAATACCGATGTCGAGGCCGGCAGGAAGGGCAGCACCTCGGCGCAATTTTTATCGCTGTCTAATTAGAACGGTGCAAGAAGGCGGCTGGATCGAACAATTGGAATCCCTGATGATAGCGAAAATTTCTAGCCGCAATGTTCGCAATGGAACAATTGACTGAGGACTAGTCTTCATATTTTAACATAAAAATGAGCAGCTGCCCAAACGTTTTCCACTGACATACGGCATTGATTAGCATAATTTAATCACTCGTTGAGATCTCCTGGTATACCTTTAGGAAAACAAGTATATATGGTGGCATAGTTGCCAGAGCTAAAATGTTATCGGAACAGGACACTTTTTCCGCTGCCTAAACGTGCACCTGCCGCTCAATATCGCACGCTCGCAAGTCCTCCAACTACAAGAACAATATTGAACACCAAAAAATACCCGCCCGTAAAATTGGTCTAAAGCTGGCGCTGATATTGAGAAGCAAAGAGAGCTGAGCCCTGTGTGTTGTCACACAATAACTTTTGGTTCGAGCTTCACGTTCAATATTCTCGTTGACGGCACGAATTTCAGTTTAGCGCAGATTGGAGGAGCAGTAATGCAAAATTAGTCGATACCTAATGCCTGAATATGAAGCTTAGATGAAGGTCGTCGGCGTTCTAAACGTCAGCAAAGGAACAAGCCGGACCATTTAGCTAATCAGTTTCAAATCCGAAGTAGAAAAGATTTGATCTCAGAAGCTCCCCAAGGCTCTGAAGAAATGTTGCGTGAAGTTCTCACAGAGGTGAGCTTACAATCCTGGGAATCACTAACGAGGCGTGTCTATTAGTCAATTAATGTAAAAATTGACTGTTAATTGACGGAAAAAATTGATTGTTAATTGGAACTTTGTTGAAAGTGAAAATATGCATTGAGGAATTAAGTCGAAATGATAGTATAAAATAAAAAATTTATGATCAAATGAATTGGATTTTACACATCAAACAAATCTCTTTCGTACGGAGTGTTTGTTTCCAGATTTACTCCACGCGCTAAATTTTCAATCATTAGGTGTATCTTCGTTTTAACTTTTTTTAGTACCGATTTCCATTGATAAAGTACGTTTTTCTTCAACTCCCTGCAAACTTGATGGCAGCGCCTGATGGAGAGCTGATCACTAGGATGCACTTATGCACACAGTGCAATCGGGTGCTTGCATTGCATGCCGCGAACACGAGCGCCCCGCACACACTGTGTTCAAATGAGGTTCTTCTCTCGTTGTCATGCATGACAGCGGTGGCCTCTCATGCCCAGACGTTTTGCTGAATTAAAGGAAAAGCGATTTTCAGCTCTGATCTACAGCCGCCGCCGGAATTCAGTTAGATTGCTGTCAGTAATAACTGCCAAGCCGTATAGCCCTGCACGTAGCTCTGTGCCCGCGTGTCTCGTCTGCTTCAACACAGCCACTGTCGAGTCATTCATTATAACTACGTTTTTTGAATCACCATCAGAGGCAAGCAAACAAATCGATTGATGAGTAAGTGAAAGAGAAACAGTGATAAAAAAAGACAATTTTTTCAAACCACTTACAACAATTCAAATTAGGAAAATAATTATGCTATAAAAGTTTCAATTGTTCGAAATATATTACCTTCAGATGTTCCCCAGAAGTGATCACTGTCATACCATAAACGATTTCTTTAGATATTGATTGCTATCTAAAATTTTGCATTTTAACCAAATTACAGTCTAAACAAATTTTACTGCGGAAATTCAATTATTAGATATGGTTTATATAGACGAGTCAACATTTACTTACCGGAATGCATTGTATTATGCCTAATCTTAAACGATCGGTTTGCGAGGTAAGATAATGACAAAATACTAGAATGCGAAGCCTGCGTTAATATCAGAAGTCGGTGGAGCGTTGAGAAAGGTCACACCTCCGTAAGAGATAGCCTAGGATCCGGAGGATCTTCCTTAAAAATTGGCTTCGGCAAGCGCTAAATCGATGCTGAAGAGGGGCCCATAAACCCAGGTAAGTTAGAGTAAAATCTACGGAGAAAGTAACCATTTCTTGAGCTGAGGCAATTTGTCGTACGTCAGGATCACTCGGCCTTAAATCAGCCTCTCCAAAGATTGAATCACGAACACTTTGGACCAAATGCGGAGAGCAGGAGAAAGAAGGCGAGGTTCCAAGACTTTACTACGGTGGAGACTTCAATTCACGAGCAGTGAATTTCTGGTTGATAGAAAACAAAAATAGCTTTAGCACTTTCACGGATGGCCGGTGAAATTCGATAAAACGAAAATAGCTCGAAGAATCTTTTCGGCTTGAGCAAAATGAACTGTTTACCCAAAATAAAAGAGTTGAAATGCATTCATTGGGGCAGACTCATTCTTTGTTCGCAAGTTGACGTAAAACAGCGATACGAAAGAAAAGAGTAGTTCAGCTTCACATTTTAGAGAGGTCATTTGAAAGCTACACTTTTTTCTCGTACGTCAAAGTCGACCCTTGAATGTTGCCTTATTTCAATTTCTGACTCACATCGAAGAAACGGTCATTTTTATAACCACTGATACAATTTTCAACGCAACCAAAACTATTTTTCAACAGAAAAGGGTTGCAATACTTACAGCCCAGAGCTCAGGAGGGAAACGATGTACGCAAAAATTCTTCCTCTACCAGTGTACGCGCCTTGAAAGCTCGTTACTTGCTATGTATTCCTCGATACCTTTATTCAACTTTTCTTGATGATTTTGCCTCGTTTCTGAGACAGTTTTTTACCTTTTGTTAAGGGATTTTATGTTACTCTTTCGTGTGAAATTTATGCTTTGCATTTAGTTCTTGAATTAAAAATAAGAGTGTTCCAAGTACATGTCAATTTGGTCAAAGTAGAAATGAATTGAAATCCTTAGTTTCTATTGCATGGCAAATTTTGTTAAAAATCTATCATGTAAGATTTAGATTCTTTTGCAAAAGGCATTAATTTTCTGTGTTTGTTATCCACATCCAACACCAATGAAACATCGTATCATCTCCTTTATAAAAAAAACTGAGCAAAATTAGATTTCAGAGTGTAACTCAATCTCTTTCGCAGTCATGCAGGTCATCAAATTACGAGTTGTCGATAGAGTCAAGCTCGAGCTGCAATTAATTCCTTTTGTTGCATGGCATCAGTCGAGGAGCGTTCCGCAGCGTACTGCACAGCTGAGCACGAGGCAAATTATGCTTGAAATAAGAAAATGAGTCATTTTGGTGAAGTTCATTGCGTTTTCCAACGCCCTTGAGCTCATAATAACTTAAAGACCAAATTGAAAACATAATCGCCTAAACCTGAGTGACAAGGGCTAATATGTGGGAAGAGGGCGGCACAGTGACAACGGAAACAGTGGAGGTTAACTGTTTGCCCACTGGAGCACTTGAGGGCCATGTGAAGCCAGCTTTGAGGTGAGTGCTGGATGTGATTTACACGTATAAACCCGGTATGCTGAGTTATAATTTTTCCTGGTTAAGCGAGGAGAGCAATTTACAGGAGAGGAAAATGTAGAGTTCGCTCTTGCTCTGTCTGGCCGACGGGTGAAAAGTATGACAACCTGCGATAGGTTGTGCAAGAGAGTAAATCCAGTGATTTTTATTAGAATTTAAGAACGAAACCTCACAAGAAGGAGAAATGAGAAGTTTCTTAAGCTTCATTTTTTGAGAAAAACAAAAACGCCACTGCACAGGGAGTATTGAACTCGATCAAGATCAGGAGTCCACAGTGAATAAAATATTATTTCATTTCATACATCTCACTAGATCTCATCTATAAATAAACCCCTGAGGCACCAAGACAAAACAAAGTATATACAGCACCAATGTGTTAAATATCTCATGAAGACTGACTTAATAAGCATTTATTTATCTCCTCAAAATTTATGACATTACAAATACTGAACTGATTTATTTCAAAATGAAAATGCCATAATAAAAATTGCGAGCTTGTTTTATAAAAATGAAGTGAGAGAAAGATATATTTGAGTGGTAAATCAAAGAAGTCTCGCAGCTACGCTCGGCTAGAAGTGCGTGTACATTACGCGAATTTGTTCCTGCGCGCTCATGTTGTCTGGTGCTCCAAAGGGTACGCAGTCAGTGAACCTTCAGAACATAATAGAAAATTAAAACTTTGAGTCATTGTGGTCATGAGGTCAAGCGTCACGAGTTTTATTTAATAATACTAAATTTAACAATAAATTGATTGGCGGGCAATTTTCCTACGTTAAAAACATGAAAACATTCAAGAAAGAAAACGCCACGCATTTTATCAAAACCTTAAGGGAAATTAAAAACTCAATTGTTAATTGTGTTTAATTTGATTGTCTTTTCACGGCAGCGAGCAATCGGCCGATAAAGTAGGTCGTCGTACGTCATCATCATAATTTAACAAGTTCTCAATACTGCTACCATCAAACGTAAGGTACCCGCATGATGAAAATTGTCCTCAATTCCGATAAAATGAATTTAGAAATCAAACTCCTCCTAACCGTGGGGAAAGAAATTTGCCAATCAAGAGTATCCTCGTTTATTAAAAACAGCTTTCAAGGAACTCACAATTTTTTGCCCGTCCTTATCCTTTATGCGAAATTATTCACTAGAAATTAATCATTCTGGTAATTATATATCCGTAATTCACACGCTTGAGTTTCAATAACTTTTTCAAATTACCATTATTTCGCTGAGAAAAATCCATTACATGTAGTTTTCTGAATATCCAGGTCATCATTTTAGCTCTATTAGATGCCAAGAATGAGCATGATTATTATTTCGAACCCAAACAGCATTTGAAATAAGTAATTTTTAGCCGAATGTTTTATTCTAGTATTCCGTTCAGCTCGAGGTAAGTAAAATGCTGCCACAAAGAGAGTGCATTACAAAACAAAGCAATGAACAAACAAAAGTTCTAAATAAAGTTTGTGCATTGGCAAACCCTTTTGATTGAGATATTCAAGGAACAAATTTGTGCTTATTTGTACACCTTGAAAACTGAGCAAAAGGGTCAAAAACACAATAGAAAGAACAAAAATCTAACTACATAGTTATAAAGAGTTTTTGAGAAATGATTAAGAAATTCAAGGAAAAAATTTACGCTTATTTGTACTTCGGGAATACCTACCAAAAGGGGCAACTCATTGTAAGTACGAGCAGCAGCCTGGCCTCACCGCAGCGCCCCAACGCCCTCGGTGCCGAGTATGCGTCCCCTGCGCGTCTTGATGGAATCCTTCACCTTGTACATCGCTGACGTCTCCGAGATTTGCAGGAAAACGATCATGATGACTAACTATAAAATGCATTTTGATGCCTATGTTTGCGCTTTATTTCCAAAAAATGCTATCAAGCTTGAAAAACGTGTGAATTATTTCACTTTTATGTTTCCTGAGAATATTTTGCACTCTTTCTGCAGAGGCCTGCCCAGCTGATGCTTCATTTTTGCTCATCGTCTTCACAAAGTTCATGTCCTTAAAAGAGCTTGTGGACCTGTAACCTATCAAACATTCTTGCTTTTTGTTTTTCACTCATCAAGTTTGGAAATACGCTGCTGACATACTTGATGCCCTCTTTATTTTGATCGAGAACTTTGATGAAACGTTTCATTAATCAGAGTCTGATGTGCAAAAGGGGGAAAATGATCTTATCTCTTTGGTATAGGTTTAATTCGCAGCTCTGTATGGTGCCAAATTCGTTCGAAGAGGCCAGAAGAGGCCAAATTTCCTTAATGCAGTGGTTAACTCTGTTTCCACTGTCCTTTGTGTAAAAAATATGGACATTTTAAACACCCTGATTGCTATATCAAGCTAATATTCACCATCATTAAGTCAACGCATATGACCCATTTTCGATAATGATACGGTTTTCTTTCTAAAAAACTTAATTTTTTCATGTTTTTCCTTCATAGTTCTTAAGTGACCTAATGGGACAGAGCAATACAAATGTCCGTTGTTCAATGACACACATTTTGAACTCCGTCCAAATTAAGCTGACAATGAAGCGACGCCATTCGGTTGGTTGGGATACCTTAATGCAAAGTTTGCTAGAAAGCCTCTGAAGTCTCAACAATAAAGAAGCTCTTCCTCTTTCTTGAAGAGAAAAAGAATGCTCCCCACCGGTTTTCGAAAAGGTAACACGGTCACCACTCTTTAGATGATGCGTCTCTTTCGAATGAGAAGCCACCAGTTCAGCATAACTTTTCAGGAGGTTGAAGTCACGAACTTCATCATCCAGTTCTAGCTGGGAGTATAGCCGAAGGAACATCTCAACAGAAAAGTTTTGATCTCTCGTATCATCTTTGAATGCTGACTCTTCTTCGGTTATGAACAAAATTATCTCGGGAAAACACTGAAGAAAGGAACTGAAAGCTTTTCACTCAGTGGAACCGGTCTTGTAGCCGAGAAAACATTTGGAAAGCAGGCGTTTGTCGGTTTTCCAGTTTATTTCTGTCAAAAGTATGGCACGAAAATAGCAGTCGTCCATGTGATTATAGGGCTCACGCTATACCATTGGCATAGCAAACCTCGAACTGTTCTTCAAAATAAAATTTTTCTCAACTTAACTCCAAAGTATGCCGAATGCGCTCTTTAAACGAAGTGTGTAATGTTTTCGATTTGCTAGTTGTGTGTATAATGCAAAAACATAACAAAACACAATTGGCGAAGCAATGCAATACTTTCTTTAAGATGACGTCTTGTTCACTGACAATTGATTATTTCACTACAACAACTGAATAGATATAGAAAGAGCTAAAAAAGTAAAATTTGAGTATGGTAAAAAACACAGTATTATAAACAGCTGAGCCTGCGCTAGGTCGCTGGGTTCAACTATCACAATGAACACGACCGGTCGAGGAATAGAAAACTAGCTTCACTGAGAGGTTGTAGCGGAGCGTTGGCCATGTACAGAACACGTCAAGGCAAACAAATCTCACAAGACAACGTGAGGTATCAACTCAATTAGGCTCTGTAAACCACAATAAGGAGGGTTTCCCTTTCTCTGTCCGTACCTGGGTTCACTCATGCGGTCACGGTTCTCGTAAAACTAAAATCTGTGTCTCCAAAATACTCTCGACTGCAGGGAGAAGAAAGGGCCTTACATCCAGTATACTAAAAAAGAGGAAGAGGAGTTAATTAATTAAGAATCTCTTCCAGATGTTATGTTAAGTCTCCACTTAATGGAGCAAATGCCAATTACCGTACGAAAAAAAATGCCACAAAGCTTTACCATTGTTTGAAGATCCCTTGGTGTAAACTCGACTAATACGCAGTAAGAGAAATGAAAGGAGAATAGAATATTAGACCATCACTTTTAAAGTAAAACTGTAACATAAGAACTAAGGTTTCATTAGGAACTGTTGATTGCTTGGGAACTTAAGTCGGAGAGGTTAGAACTGCGAACAAGGACACCTGTTCAAACAGAGTATCGTCCTGTAGCAGACAGGAGTAATTCTTGAAAGTACAAGCATGGCGTAGGGACCAGTAATATATTCAAATTAACATTCCAAAACGAAAACTACACTCATTCAAAAGAATATGGGGCTTAAAGAATACGAAATTCATGCCCAAAGTGTGCTCTCGCATAAGATGCCCAGCATAGAGAAAATACAAGTTGAGAAGCGAGTTTATGAAACAATATAGAGTTAAAGAATCAAGTAGAAGGAGCTGAAAACCAGGACAGCAGTGAATGATAAAAGATGGTCCGTAACGGAACAAAAATATGTTTTGTTTCAATACAAGTAAGGCCAATATAACTTTCAACTCTGGACCTCACATTTTCCTTCTGGGAGCGCTAATTCCCATAGATACACAAGTTGTATCCTTTAGGAAAAGAAAATAGAAGAGAAGTAAAAGGAGGTTAAAGTCTGCCCGTCGACGTAAATCAGAGCTCAAACTCAAGCCACCAAGAGCCACCAACCCGACAACATGGGCATTCTAGACGTGATGGCGGGCTGTGAGACAGGCTATTTGATCCACCTTAGTTGGACGGAGTTGATCCACCAACACTGAAAGGTTCCACTACCGCTTGAGGTCATTCCCTCAACTGCAGCTCGGCTGCAGTCAGCGCAGACTATACTTTCAAAATGACAGGTTCAACTTCATTGCATGAGTCGTATTCCACCCTATGGAAATAGCCTACAGACGCTGTCAAAAGGTGCAGGGCTTTTTCGAGCACCGTTTCATTAATGGCCTGGAACAGCTCTCAACGAAGTTTACTATTTCAGCTGCAGAACAAAGTCTCAAACTATATTACGTATAACGCCACGAACAAGACCATTAGATTTTGACTATGACGATGTGTACTCCTTTACAAATTGCTGGGAACGGACAAGCTTATCCGCGTCAATTTTGTACGAAAGAAGAGAGATGAGAAAAAAATGTCCATATTTTCAAGGTAGCTAATTGTTCCCTAACTTGAAGCCATCAGCTCAAACTGGCGTAAAAAATCTCTCCTCGGACCATCAAAGCGAAACATCCAAGCCATTTGCTGGAAAGCTGAAGCCATATTTGGATTTTTGATTTTCAATCATCAAGCTTTTGAGCGAAGACCCTGGTAGCAAATTGTACATTAAAACATTCTACTTTCAGCCGTAGTTCGCTGTGAGGTATTATTAGAAGAGATAAGTTGATTAACATGTTAATTGTGTTAGCATAATGCCAGAGGTGCAGCAATACGCTCCACTGGAAGCTCCATTTCAATGAATAAATATATCGAGGTCATTCTGTTCGCTCCTGGATTACTGAAGCTTTGTTAGAGAAATTTCCAGGGTGCAGCATTATTCATCCACGACTAAATAATTACAGAGTACCAATATCATAACAAAAACTCTCAGGTTTTCCAATCGGATTACATTGAGGGAGGGACGCTATCCCATAGCTAATTTGTATTAGAAATTTGAATGCGATGTAACTGAGGATATAAATACTGCATGTACACATAGATATTCTTTCTAGTAACTATTTAAAAAAAAAATTCCATACTAACCCTCAATTTTTATCGAAAATGGTTCATGTGCATATTTTTGAAGCCAATATTAGCGTTAGTATTTGACTGGACAGTCCAGATCTATCTGGTTATTGCGCTAAGATCCAAGAAAATTTTTGAAAGAACTCGCACTGGACACCTTCGACTCCCATGGTGTTCAAACACCTGCTGGTGCTGTAAGCTCGACAATTTTTTTATGCCCACCAAGTTACTCTAACTAACGGCTCGTCCAATGAAGTGCTCGCAGTTCACAAAGCAGCTGCACTCATTTTCGCCCTACCGGCATCGAAGAATGGTACTGTGTCTTTCGCAAAATGCTTTTTAAACATTTCCAGACGCGAATTAAATTTAACATGAATTTGTGATGTGTAATCAAATGCAGGCTACTTCTCATGAGTGCTAAAATCTCTTTTCGAATAAAAAATCCTTCTATACAAGAAAATCTATTCGTTTCGAATTCGAGGAAAGGTAAGACATGTACTTATCGTACATGCGGCCGTCGATGAATCTCTGCCAAGTTTCATGGAACCGATCAGCGACGGTGCGAAGAGAGCTGCGCCCCACCAGCCGGCAGCCCCGAATATTGAACTGAATCCTGTCGGTAAACCCATGAAGAATGGACTCATTCTTCATGGCTGGTTGCAGGCGTCCGGCCCTGCCCAGCGGCCGCACCTGACAAAGACCGCAGCGCTGGGGCCAGGCTGGCGGATTGTGCCATGAGCGGGTCCTGTGACCGACGCAGGGGCAAGCTGAGGTGTGGAGTAGCTAGTCTGAATTTACTGAACGTTCGATTCTTTACCGGCATAACATATTGTTCTGTAGGTTCATTAGCCAGACTATCATCGTTTGGATGATAAAATCTCTGCTCTCAAAAGTCTTGAAAATTCCTTCACAATATGCATGATGATCACTCGTTAAATACTATGGTTTAACACATTACTACTGATGAAGGAACGCTAAATGCATGCACAGAATTCAAAAAATGAATTCTAACCAGGAAAAGCCACGGGCGAGAAAAAACCGTCGCAAAATGTTGAAATAGTCGAATTATACGAGGAATAATCAAATCGGGATGGAAAAATATCAAATTCAAAACAGCGAGTTGAAAAACTCAGCAATACGCTCTCGTTGAAGTTAAATTAAATTTTTTCCACAGCAGCAGGGTGCACAATAATAGTGGCTCACGTTCGGATAAATATTTCATCAAATGCAGGTATAACGCAGGTATCGCTCGTAAGTTGCAACTGGCGGCACACAGCGCACATGTTTGTGATCTCATATCTCTGACGTTAACGCGCATCGCTGGCATAAAGCTTGCATCTAATGGCTAGCAGCGACAAAATGACTGCAGCAATAACTGCACAACAAACAACGCGTTTTCGTCTCAAAAGAATTCAACTTCTAATTAAAGCATCGAGTCGATATTGTTACATTCATGCTTGTATGATCACCGAATAAAAATTGTATTCAGCAAACTGACGTTCATTACATTTTAAGAGTTTAGGAGCATGTAAGCAGCGTCTGCTGCGTCTGCCCTGAAGGCACCTCCCCGACAAAGACGTGTTCGGCCGGCGTCGGTTGAGAGCTTTCTTTTGTTTGCATGCAGTGAGCCGTAAGTTCTGCCCCTGGGAGTTCGCATGAAGCTAAGAGACAGACTCTGTTTATATTAAATGGACCTGGGAAATTGCCACATCTCAGGTAAGACATGAGTTGTAAAGGCAGTGCGCACTGAGAGCAAGAAATATTCAACGCGTTGCAAAACCATGTGCCCATAGATTATTCAATTAAAGTAAAGAATGCTTTTTTTCACTCCGGAAGCATATTCAAAATTATTAAAACAACAAAAATGGCAGTGATATGAGTGCAGAATCTGTAGTAGTAAAGTTAGTAAAATTTCTAGTACACTGAGTGAATCTCTTTAGAACTTCTTTAGCAACCTAAAAGAACGCGTAAAATCAACGTAAGTTACGAATGATTGTAGATACGGCATCTGAATCAGGATGCTGACGGAGATACAAACCTTTATTCCTACTATTACAGTTTCAGCATTATGAGTATAATATTACAATTCAGAATTTGAATTCGATGCGTTCAACGATCGCCAAAACTGCGAGAACGAAAACTATGTCGTTTCACCTAGTGTAGAGTCCTCTTCCCCATCACTCCGTTTAGCAATCATTTTACTATTCCGTAAAATTTACACTCCTGAGTCGGACTATCATTAAGAATTTAAAGACGAAGAAAACAGCACGGAGAGGTATCATATTTAATAGAATTTATGAAACTAAATTTAAAATATCTGAATTAGTCAATTTTA
>JACJUY010000406.1:35156-49431 GCA_014220935.1 Platorchestia sp. MABIK | reverse complement strand
GCAACAGGATAAGTGACAGCAGGAACTTGAGATATAATAGGCCTCAATGGTGGATCATTATGATTTTTATGAATTTTGGCATTCCCAACATTCCCAATTTTATATCATGTCGTTAAAAAAGAATATATTCAAATAATAGAAGCCTTACATATTCATCAATTCAAACCGTCCCTCAATGAAAACACCATAGATTTTTTGCTCTGAAACTATACAATAGAACTGTAGGTTAGAAGTTTGAAACCTCTTGTTCGTTCATTTTGGCCTTGCCTCTGGTGCTGTGAACACGTAGCTGTGCCTCAATTTCAACTAGTCATCTAGAGATCAGTCTTCCTTTTGTACAAATTTGCCTCTAGTCATTTCGTAATGTGATCTGTGTTAGGTATTTTTTCTTTTTATATCGTCAGACTCTGTTTTTGTTTTTTGCTCTTGATTTGCGTTTCTTAGTATTGTGACTGTAAATTTACTCTGTATTTTTCAGCCTGATGATGACGTAAGAACGTCGAAACGTTGCTTTTTAGAAATAGTGTGATATTGAATTTTAGGGAGTGTTTTAGTAAAGATGATCAGTAATTTTCTTCGTCTTTTAACGCGCGATGAACTGGAACAATTTCGTAAGGTCGAGAAATTAGAAAAGAAACCAATCTAATTATCTGACGACACTTGTAATTTCCGGTAAATTATTAACGTAAAGTATTGTGAATGAGAACGCGGTTGTTCTCAGACATAACAGAGACGCCTGAAGCATTCTCCTTGAGGGTGTCGGCGGGACATTAGCTCGACAGCCATACTAAGTGCAGGACGTGTGATCGCCCTTGCTGCCCTCTGGGCAAGCGAAGGCACTGGCAGTTATATTTATTGAAGTCACGTATTGACTAATTTTAATCGCCGATCTGGAATTTGAGTGCAGCTAAGTATCTATCCTTCATGTGTCCACTATTATCATCCATATCTAGTTATTTCACGTGTAGGTCGAGTTTGTGTACCTAGAATATGAGTGCGTAAATTCACTTAATTTATTACATAATCTATGTTTCGCTAACTGATCCTGTAACGAGGCCTCACCTCGATTTGAGTTTATTATAACGTCGGTAAATTAATTCTTGTCCATCGATTGTGTCAACTAATTTGGATCAGAAGACGTCATCATTTCAATATTAAATTAACAATTTGGAAACCTGTTTATTTAATCCCTTGCAATTATTTACCTTTTTAATTATCAGAAAATAAATGTCGTCTGAAAATATTAATGATTGTCGGAACATCAGAAATTTACTGAGAGATACGTCATCGGAAATAAATGACGATAAATGACTTATGAATACGACTAATAATGACGGCAGCGGTGGAACAATCATGATAAAAGTAGCAGCGGTATAGGATTCAGCATAACATCCCGATCAAAGAAACACGATCACAATAAAAATGCTGGCAGCGATGTAGGATCATTATGAGGCACAGAGCCCTCATTTAGAGTTATACATTTTTTAAATTTAGCAGAACGTTAATTCTCTCAACGAATAAAATTTAGGCATAAGACAAGATTTAAATAAAAACAAATTCTCATTAGAATTTAAACTTTGGACAAAAGTTTATTGGACGCATTTTCATGTTATGAGAGTTGAATGGTGGCGATTTTCTCCGTTGGGTATGGGAGAAAAAATTCTAAGCCCAATACCCCACTCTACCCAGGTGTCTGAAATGGATACCGGTCTTGACCGGGGGAAAGCGTCATGGCGTCCTGGTGTTAGTTATAAGGCATTTGAAAAACCAATGTACAAGGCGATATGTATCAGGTTTGAATTGGAAATAAAGCATCCGTAGATGCCGATGTTTGTTAAATTAAACACGCTGGGTGTAACTTGCGAGGATGAATGGATCTCGCCCGCTAAAACAATCACTGTATGTTCATGTTTCCTTTTTTTGAACAAACGGGGCTCTGATGATAAAATCTCACTTCAGCTTTTTATCAAAATTTGTACCACCCGCCAGTTGCCGCGCTGACACAGGTCTGTGAAGTTCTAGTATTTAGAGGACAACGAAGAGACTGAGAAACCTTAGAACGTTTTTTTTTGAGCGACGACAAGCATCAGTGTCACATCTTTTCAACATCAATCGGAGCGCAGTGGCGCTCGCTTTTCATTTGCCGTTAACAAAATCTCTAATGAAAATATTTTCTCAACTTCTGATGTTTTTCCTTGAAAGAGAATTAATCTGAGCATATGTTGTGTAGAAGAAAGCGCCTCTTGAAAACGACAGCGCAGCTAAGTACGCCACGAAGGTATAGCAATTTCAGGGTGTTATTTCGGACCATCGAGGCAGTGAGATTAAAATGTCGATATTTGGAGGTAAACATCAAAGCAAAATGGCAAAAGTCGGCTTAGTTGTTGGTGGTCGAGGTAGCTTCTTTATATCATGGCAACATAATCAGCATTAACACAACAATATTTTCCATCGAAGTAATAAAATGATTACAGAACTTTGGTAAGACTTTCAGGAATTTATAAGAGTCTTGAAGTTACATGAATTGATCTTATATTAATTTATTGATAAAATGAATTATTCATTGAACTAGTTTATTGAATCTCATTGTAATTGAGTGAAAATTAAATGACATAATGATAAAAAGTATTTGTAGAAGAACAATGGCTTAATAAGCGTGATAAACTTTGCTCATCACTGTAGGGACACCAAACTGACGCTTGAGTACACACTATACGTACATTTTAGTATTACACAATTTAAAGCCGTTTTATTTTGACACTAGATCTTCGAGATTAATTTAGAGACTGTGTGGAACTCTGCCATTGTTACATAACTTCTGATGAACATTCTCGTACAAAGTTATCGAAGAAAATCGAGGAAAACTTGATGAAGTACTATGTGTTTGAAACTGAAACAATAATCTTCGTTGTGGAGAACAGTGCTTCATGATTATTTCCAAACGTACAAATAAAACTATCGTTATAGGTTCATTTAATTTTGTGGTAAGAAGGATTAGACATGATCACGAATACGATGAAGTCTCTTAAAAATATACACTGTCTCTCAATAAACAACTTTTGCAAATTTTTCCACTCAATTGAACGTAATACAAAAATTTAATTTTTCATAGGAACTTTTCATGCTGTTTTCCTGTCTGGTAAGGACAACAACGAAAAGATTTTACATAGGAAACCCCATGCCAGCTTAGCTATAGGAATTCCAACTACGTACGTAACCTCTGAATAAGAAGCGTCCACATCTAGCCATACACTGACAACACCAGCTTCTTACGAACTTCTTCCAGTTGCTAAGAGGTTTACCTGGAACTCCAGGCCGATCAAACTTGCCTGCAAGCTTCCTCACGAAGTTCCATGCAAGATCACAAGTACAAACTTGACTCGATCACTTCAGAACTTACATTAATCAGACAAAGAAAGTTCCATCGTTAGCTTTAAATGCTTAGATTTTACTGCAATAATGCGTCAAATTAAATTTTCTGAACAGTGATTCATTCATCGCTTAGACTGCATACCTATCTAACTTGCGTATTATTGGAAGTGCTGTACAACCAGGCCTTGGTATTCTGACTTGCCAGTAGCCAACGCGTAGTGCTTCTAATTGCCACAACTGGCAAAACAGAATTAATGCGTTTAGTCGACAGTATTCGCGAACATGTCGCAAATACTGGCGAACATGTCGAGCATCTAGTTGCCAATACTGGCCTGCATGTCGGGCATCTAGTTGCCAATACTGGCCTGCATGTCGGTCATCTAGTTGCCAATACTGGCGTGCATGTCGGTCATCTAGTTGCCAGTACTGCCCTGCATGTCGGGCATCTAGTTGCCAATACTGGCCTGCATGTCGAGCATCTAGTTGCCAATACTGGCCTGCATGTCGGGCATCTAGTGGCCAATACTGGCCAGGGAAGTAAGGCATCTAGATGCACTACTGGCCAACACGCCTTGCCTCCAGCAAGCAGGAAGTGACAGCCTGGAATCCCCTGAATTAGCTAACAAGCGTGTGCTGCGACACAGGGTAGCGGAGCACGCCTAAACTCTCGCGTTAGGCGAGACTTAGATTGGTACCTGAACAGCACGAAGTTTTGCAGGCACGTGCCAAAACAGGTTCTGTGTGAACGCTTTTGGAGGTCGTTTTACTTTTTGCATTACAAAGCTAAAAATCTCAAATTCCTCTCCACAGAAAAATTTGGAGAAAATGAAATTGTCGAAGATTCACCTTTAGAAACTCACAATGCACAAATTAAATTCATTACATTCATGTGAAACCTTCCAAAACCACTCTATTATGAGTTTCGCCAACACAGTAACAAATGTAATTTATTAGAATTATGTAAGCATATTTAAAGAAACAAGATCGTGTTCGGACAATAGATCATGCATGCTTAATTCTGAAATCAGCGCACTGCCATGGTTAGTTAAGTCCATTATATCAAGTTTATTTTGAACCAGATGAACAATTTTAAATGAGATTTCTCTCTCAGTACGTAATGATTATAGAATCCTGAAATGAATTTCATCAGGAGTGCCGAGTAAATCATTGAAGTACGGGATTTGCGGCGCTGCGCTGAACAAGAACAAGACCAGCAAGCCAGCCCTCCTCGGGCGCTTCACGCCCTGCGCGAACATCAATGAAGTCTGCCAGTACGGCGGACGGCAAATAGCTGCACTCCAACCTCACAAACAAAAGCATAAATGGACTCAAACACGCCAGCAATGAGAGCTTACAAGTACTTCAACGTGGTAAATGAGAACTTAGGAGCCTTAACAACTTCAAGTGTCGGCGAATAGGCAGAATTCCTCAAGATTTTCTTTGAAAGTGTATTCTAAAGACTGTATATGAAAAAATAAAATTTAAATGCCTAAATATCGAAACATTTGAAAAGCGTTTGATGATGCAACAAGCAAAAATTACAATTAGGAAATAAAAGGTGAGCGTTACGAGCACACTTGTCATAAACAGAGTTGAACTGGTAACATAAAAATTCCTTCGCAGACTGCATATTGGGCATCAAAAGGAGTAAATTCCCGTAAAACCTTTCAAAACTACTTTCTTACGAGATTCGCAAAGAGAAACAAATTCTAAGTCATCAGAATTGCACAAAAATAACTATAGAAAAGAGTTTGAGTTCGACTATTATCATAAATTAGATGAGCGATTTTAAATACGACTTCCTCTCACAGTGTGCAGTGATTATAGGATTCTGAAATTAGTTTTGTTTGTTGTGAACAGTGTAAAAGACAATGTGTAAACAACTATCTCTTATAAATTCGAAAAGAGATGAGCTAGAACTGAACGAGTTTCTCGCCTGAATACAACCAAGTCAACTGAGCGCCTGGAATTCGTTTACATGCGCACAAAAATTGCGGGCCTCCTTTGATGGAAAGCGCACACCTCGAGCGTGCGCCAGCGCCAGCGTGAGAACAAGAGACAGAAAACGAGCGAGCAATTAACGCACTTCGCACAGGAAAAACTCTACAAAAAGAGTAAAGGGAGCGCATAAAATTACGCAACGTAAAATTCTGTTTTGAGTTCCTGAGAGAATGGTTTGCGCTCTCCTGCTAATTGGTTATAGCGATATTGACGAGCCTTTGAGACGTCCGGGCAGCGCGGCGGACAATCAATTCAATGGAAGTTGGTTCTTTTATTTCGAATTCGTTTCGCCTGCAATAGGAACCCTCAGTGCCTTTAAAAGGAATCCTGGGAATTCTGCATTTACAAAAATTGCACCACAGTTACCACGCTTTGTGATACTTCGAATGATGAACAGTTCGTTTAATATTCAGTGAACATTACTGACGTCTAACGCATTATCGTAAAAAATCGATTTTGGCTAAAATAAGAGCCTCAAATTTGTCTTCGTTCATTTTTTCATTGTATTTTATACAGCAATAGTTTTTCCATTGAGCAGACGAATGTTCTCATTCAGTTTATTTCAAAAATAAAAATTGCTCTTCAATGAAAGGGGATAAGAACCGTAGTATTTCATTCAGCCAATCGTTAAAAATCGGTCGATGACGAGCCCAAACAAGGATTTACAGTGGCAGAATGCAAATATTCGAGCAAAAAATTTATTAATTGAGCGTGAGATCAGCTTTCAATAATTTTATTTGTAGTTTATCCTATTTTTACCCATTTTTCCATCTGAGAAGTTATTTTATTTCTCCGACGCTCTTCACGCTCAGGTATTGAGGCGCTCATCAGCGCCATCTTTGTCCACGTCCTCACTCGCTTCTTCGCACACAAAAAACAGGCTTTACATTTCCCTAACTGTTTTAAATTTTTTTAGTAGTTTCGCATCATCGTGAAAATTTATGTTATTTTATAAACAGACGTTATAAGATGCGATCATTCTACGACTTAACCTGGAATCCCGACCATCGATTTTACAAATATGCAGCCTTGCGGATTATTTTGTCAAGTTGTTGATATTTCAAGATTAAATTTCGAAGCTTCGAACATGTATTTTTAGCCTTAGGATTTTTTGGTGCATTGTTTAGGATCTAATTCTGATGCACACAAGGTCTCATTTATCTAAGAAAAAATATCGGTGCTTGTGACAGGGCATGTGTGAGTTGTGAAGCATCATGATCTGAATGTAATATTTTGGTCTGGTTTTGTCGTACTATCGTAGCAGCGACTTACTACGAGTATGAACTGAATATCAGACAGTGAATAGAACTTTGATTCGTACAGTCTGCTAACAAATAATAATATCACTCTTGAAAATAGATTGCACCGACGAATTATAAATTTGAATTAAGTTTTACGCATCAACATTGTACTCGTACTAATAATAAGTCGTCCTCTCCACATGCACTTGTTGTCTTCAGACCTCCTCTCTTCGTCTCTGCCTCTCTGAGTTCTTCTGTAGCTTAGAATTATTCATATTTCCGCAAGCACGTGTCTGGCAATCTTGTCTGTACCAAGGCTCGGTTGCTGGAGTGAGCTGAACGGTAAGCTAACAGCCAAGACACTCGCTCACCCACGTGACGTCTTACTGAGCGAATAGTGCACATGAGACAGAAATCACATGAACCTCGTGTACCGTCACCATTTGTCCTCTGGATGACGGCGCTCCGTCGCTTGCTTCAACGCTAGCCCGGAGTCAAGGTGTGCGCACTGCACTCAAAATCGTCTTTGGATTGAACCCATTCAAATTCAACGCTGCTAGAATCAATTCCTTCCTTACTGATGGAGGAAAAAGATTGAGAACGAGGATGGAAACATTGACTCGATGAATAACCCAATATGTTGACTTATAGCTCACCAATGTAATGTCTTCACAGATCTGAGAAAATTAATAGACCTCTCCAACTGGCCTAATCACTCCAGACCGGAATACTTTTTGATATTATATTCAATTGAGGTGCATAAGAACGCCGGATTCAAGAATATGGACAATTTAATTTTACACACGAATGATTAACATATGAGAGGGTTGCCTCAAAGGATGCATTACTATTGCTGCTACACAACAATGTACGATTATGCTTAATGTGCGTATAATGCTTGAGCAAAATTAGTCAAGTTTACATGGGAATCGTACTCAGTTCACAAAGTGTCCACCTCAGCTATGTCTCTCATACAAGGCTAGCGCATAAACTTACGCAGAAACGCCTACATCATAAGCAAATGCAGCATATCAGACAGGTAGAAATATGCAGTAACTTTGAGAATGTTATGGATTAGGGTGAATTTAACAGCTTTGGATTTGCAAAACTCTGGTACATTCAGAGCGGAAAACTATCCAAAATCATCAATTTCCAACCGCTTGAACCAAAAATGAATCCTCAAAAATACCCTTTTCATTTCTTGTCCACTAATTTCTCTCCGTAGGATGACAAACAAATATGTCCATCTTGATAGCACTCCTGTTTAAAATGTTTTTGTACTTGTGCACTGGTGAAACTCGATAACAGATACGGTAATTAAACATCTTTGAGAGAGTGACAGAGAAACTGAATAACTAGCCAACCAAACAAGCAACAACGGCATATTGTTATTTAGTGGACGGGAAACGTAAGTCGATTTTTTAAACCTATTATGCTCGCTTAAACCATCCCATGTGACAGGTACACAAGCTCCCCGTTGCCATGAGATATTATATGCAGCATTGCAAATTGACACCTACCTTAAATCTACTCGTCAGTCTATCGCCGGCTATTTCCAAATTCACGATAAACTAGAAATGCTTTGGCATGCTATCAGAATTTTTCCACTTTACTCAAGGCCCCCACAGCTGGAGAAGCTCCGAAATTCAATGATGCAGGGCACTCTATCAACTCAGCTAAAAAAGGAGAAGTCAAGAGGAAAAACTGGTATAGCTAAGAAGGTCACGAGGGGACTTGGATATCTCAGGCCACTTGCTCCTTCCCAATATTTCTCACAGAGTTGCTCAGTGTTTTTGAGAAAGAATATCAGCATTTGCCGAGCGTAGGGCACTTTTTTGCGCTGGCGGGGCTAGGCGGCCAGCTGAATTATGTGCACAAAACACAAGAGCGCGCGATGGGCAGGAGCGTCGCCTGCCCTGCGAGGGGCTCTGGAGCGCAGCGTGATGGTGACGCGCCTGCCACCGCTTCGCTTTGGTGCCGCGACATACTTTTGGTGAGCCTCATTGGGACTCGTGCGATCATTTCAGTTCGATGTGAAGACATCACATTAAACGCAAGGATTTGAGTTAAACATCACATTTTTGCATCTCACTTGAGTCACATTTGCATTAAACGCAATGATTTGATCTAAATTTAAAATGATAACCTGTGCTTCATGAGGTAACTTATGACTGCTTGATGACCCTTGGTTGATGTAATGATGTGCATGAGAGGTGGTGACTTGTGCCAGATGTAGTGAATGTTCTTGAATGTAATGATATGTGTTAGATGAGACGGCTAAACCTGTGATGATAAAGCTTATTGAAGTTATAGTGACTGTGGTGTTGGTCGTGTCACTATAACAAAAATGAGAAGACAGTCTATGCAAGGCTTCACACCTCGTTAGGAACTTAGCGCACTTATTCGCACTCACCCATAACTGTTATGACAAATAACACAGTGAACTAGGAGAGTTCAAGTATATTGATGCAACTCTTCATTCCTTCCAACCTTTTGATCGATTTAATCTCAGTAAGCACTTTGAGTCATTTTGACTCGCCTGTTCGACTATGTATTTAGTAGACGATCTCAGAACAGTGGAAGATTTGATGCTTAAGACCGGCATTAGTCCCACGAAACTACAACGCATGAGAGGTTCTCAGCCACCACGTCAGCGCACGGGTCAAGTGGACGTGTGGTCTGGGAGGCGTGAGAGGAAAGGCTTCATTTGCAGCCCGGGTGACGGATGGCAGGCATTGCTGGGAATAGCGTCAGCTCATGCAGTCAGGGCTGGTGTGTACCGTCAGCTCCTGCAGTCAGGGCTGGTGTGTGCCGTCAGCTCCTGCAGTCAGGGCTGGTGTGTGCCGTCAGCTCCTACAGTCAGGGCTGGTGTGTGCCGTCAGCCCATGCAGTCAGGGCTAATAGGTATTGCTGTTCATTTCCATAATTATCTTCATTTACTTGAATAAACTTTGACGCTACAGTCTCGAGAACACGTTTGGTGTGCGCTTCTCTCCATTAAATGTTGAGAAAATTCGCACCGGCACGTAGTATGTTCTCGTCGGAGACATCGAAAGGCCTGAGCGACATGATTTATAAGCCAGCAGAAAATTTTCTATATCCTAAACAATTATTACCAAAAACGCCTAAAATACCAGTTTCTACATCCCAACATCTACTACATATATAAGTAAGAAATTCCCTCAGCAACCCAAGTGAAACCCTCATAGAATTTTCAACGAGCAAATCATCAGTAAAGAGGAGAGTTACACAAAATTCAAGAATAACTACTTGCAAGTGGGGGTCTAGATAGTTTAATTTAGATTTTTAAAAGGAAAAACAGTCTAAGAAAAACTGTCCAAGATCAACAGCTGCATTTGCGTTTTCTTTGGTTTATCGAAGAAATACTCGTCAGGAGTCTGTTGCAAATAAACAGTATGATCGGTTGCATACAGTCGGTGTTCATTTAGTACAAGGCAGCCAAACCAATTCAGTTCCCCAAAAACCAGATTAAGTGATATTGTGATCAGCAGGAGGTGCTTCTGATAAATCTTTATTCTCCTAGAAATTCATCGAGTGAGATATGGGTGACGTTGTGTATTCACACTTACGTTAAACGGAGAAAGGAAACGCTCAGCTCCGGTTCTCAGTGACGTTTGATGCCCTTTTAACACTTGCTAAAGACGATTATCTCTCTCTTTCATCCGACTTGATTCAGGAAAAATTCACTGAAAAATTAGTTGGTATTTGGAATGAGCATGTCTGGCTCAAGCTCGGTTTTCAATCTAAAAGTCCTCGTAATCTACTCCATCTTTGAGAGTGATGTCACTCACGGTGTAGCGGGTCTGAAGGAAGCCCTCCTCACATCTCTCCTCACTTCATGATCCAATTTTAGGAGCGAGCTTGTGCGACGTTTCTGCCACTCACAGAAGACTCGATCGCTTAAAGGCTTTGATGAAAGGAAAAGCTTAGTTTGGAGCGTGCTTTTCTTAGCATAGAACCGGGTCTAGAGTTTTATATCGTAGGAAACCTCAGCTTATACCGATAAAAATGAGCCCTAGTTATCAGGCAATGCAATCCTTGATGTAAGCTATGTATTAAAGGGGACAACTGATGCCAATTTTTATCCGTACGAAATTCTCATAGGCTGAAGGATCACTCGAGGGCCGACTGTATTCGTAAAATGTTCTGAGCAACACATGAGACTATTTTATCTACCTAAGATTAAGTAATTTTAAGTTATAATTTTAAGAATGATTTATTCATAGAAGCCGTTTAAAAGAAAATACTTTTGCAGAAATTGATTTACACCAAACCCGCTAACACCTCAGAAAAATGTTGCAAATTTTCATCAATACAATATTCTGAAAAATTCGTATTTGCGGCGGCATGCATCCATTGATGATCTCAAAAGCACATGAAAATAATGCCTTTTTCGTCACAACTCCTCGCACAAATGCTCTTTAGTGCACTGTCAAACCGGTGAAGGCATTCTACTACGGGACCCATGCAGATACGCTAATTTGGAGAGCCGTCTCAACTCCTTCGTGAAACAAGCATTTGCATTTCTGATGTGAGTCTATAGCAGACGGAGTTGTGAGAGGACGTTTGCAATTGGTAACGATTGAAACATCTTCTTATGAGCGAGGAGATCCCTGCGTTTGCTTTATATACAATCGAATAATATGAGAACGTTCCCAAACTGCTGGTAGTCAAGTCATCCAGCATTTATTTACAAATATAAACAAGTGTAAAGATATCTTTCGCAAGAAATGTATTACATGGCCTATACTTCAGCGGAATGAATGTGCACGAATGAATGAATGTGTTCAGTGTTACTTTGCATATTGAGTTCAGCTAGTGCTGAGGGTTTTGGTGCGAGCGACATATAGTTACAGCTTATAGTTACAGCTTATCGTAGTACATTTCTAAGTCCTGTTCAGTTTTGGTTCCATGCGATCCATTTACTGCCTCTTCAGAAGTAAGACTGTCATACATAAAGTGCGGGCATTGTTCATGAAGCAAATTCAATGCAAATTAAAACAGTGCTAAAATAATTTATGTTTCAAACAGACCAATCATGACAAAATTTAAAGAAATGTATATATTTTTAAATCACAATGGAGTAATTCAGTGTTACTTTGCATATTGAGTTCAGCTAGTGTTAAGGTTTTTGATGCGAGCAAGATATAGTTACAGTTCATCATGTGACTGACGACGCCATATTCCCCGGTTTTTCGCTCTCTGAGAACTACCCAAAATCGTAATCGAAGTGGACGCCATTGAGTTTCTCGCTGCCCTCAGCTCATCGAAACAATCCGAGCAGCGTTAGATGAAACAAAAAAGTCGGTGCTACGTTGAGTCCAGGAAATGGATATGAATGAGAAACCTTGAGAATCATTGTTGAAAAAAATAGAATTCGTCACTTTTCAAGATGCAATAAATCAACGACTCAGAGACCTCTAAAATGATTAACCGCTTACTAGGGTAAACGATCTGCTGTACAAATTAATGGGTACACTTGCCGATTAAATCTCATAAAAGTAATTTTTCAGTGTAAAGGCAAAGTATTACAGCCATAGAAACAGGATGTTGACCAAGGTATGAGCTGATACTCAATACTCCTTCCCAAAGCACTGTTGTCACTCGCCTCAGTCGTTGTGCGGCTTTTTGAAAATATTGGAATCTCCTTTTCCTTTAATTGGACAAAGTGAGACAGTTAAAAAAACTAATCGATTAAATATTAACCAATACTTTTGAATGAAGTTAAAAATGGTAAAAAATAAGTTGCTTATTTTCAACAAGGCAGCGTATCGTCTCATGTCAAGCCCATGTTACGAAATATGATATTAAAATTAAAACATTAGCTTGAATGTCATGCATATAATGAAAACACTACTGTTGGTTTATGCTTCCGTGCATATCAATTAGGAAAGAAAATCAGACATTTCCAAACACTAAGAACGAAATTGGAGAGGCAAGGAAAACTGTTACCGCAGCAACAACAAAGGGAAGAGAGAGGGTGTGGGTAGATGCGTGGTGAAGGGACTCGTATGGAAGGGAGCGAGGGGAGGAGTGTTGAGGAGAAGTGGGGACTGGTGAGAGGAGTCTTCTTACTTTAGATTAATTAATACAAAAATGGAGCCGATAATTTAACAAGGGATAAAATAAGAGATATTCAGCTGAATAGAAGACAATAAGAACACGGAAATTGATACTAGAGAACAAATGATAAAAACAGAATGGAACTGATGAACGACACCTACTTCCATTATTATCACCGAAAAATGGCAACTTGTCAAAATAATCTTTTCAAATCAGAGTTTGAATGCCTCCTGAGACAATTACAGTAAATGCAACACTTCTTCAGCGCTCAATGCAAAGTGAATTCTTTGATGACAGACATATTTCTTTGCAACGCCCTCGACATCGGCATAGCGAACCTACATGTATGACTATTGATGGGGAGCAGCGTACAAAAACTGCCGTAAGCTGGAAATTGGAGATGAGGTCTCGTAGCAGCAGACAATAAAATCAGGAATAGAGAAGTAATCGCCTACTTTATTAGCGGTACTAAAAGTCCAAGTAAAGATTCTTTCAAAAATATGTCTGCCCGTACTCTGTCGGCGACGTGACTTAGCTGGAGAACAACAAAAAATTCATAAGAAGCATGGTGTATTGATTTTATCGATGGAACATTTGTTTATTGGGAGTTTATTCTGGTGAATATCAAAAGTACATTTAACGCTAGACCAGGTGGTACAGAGATACATCGCATTGAAACGTGGCGTTGATTTAAAGGTCCAGCAAGAAAATGAGCCAGTGAAATGTGGCGCTAAGATGTTAAATTTACAGTTTTTCTAGTGCCCGAATCGAGATGGTCAGTGCTTCCTTCAATGTCTTTCACATGTTTCTGTCATGGCGCTTCACTTCGAAATGCAAGGCTCATCTTTTGTGTTTTTATTGCATTTTCCATTTCATTCTGTGCCCAAGCACTTTGCGTACGATTCTTTATGTTACGGCACCATGCGAATTTTGGTTGCAATCGCATGCACACGTTACCACTACGCCCACTTCCGTACTTCCTTTAGATATAAACAACTGAAACTTTCAGTTTGTGGTTTTTCCATCATGTTGATCAGCAAAATGTTCAGCGTAAGTTTTTCTCTCTTTCTTTTTCTTTCACCCCTCTGTAAACACTCTTTCTCTAATTTTCTCTTTTCTGCTGAGGGCTTAAATCCCCTCTTTGCCACCTGATGCTCGCGCAGCAGGAACGAGACTCGGGAAAAGGTGCCGGACGCACAACACATGAGTGAAAACAAAATCATCATTCTTGGATTTAGGAGAAGAAAGTGTGGCTTTCTGTGTGTCTAATTTTATCGCTAAAGATATATTTATTCACTTAGTTTTGGAGTTTGAAACTATTGCTTCTTTTCACACAACATCTGAATCTGCAAATGGAGTGCTTTCCAAAAATTTCTCAAAGCCTGGGCTGTGTATTGTGACAGAAAATTTTCCAGCCATACTCAAGGTATTGGTTCAAGTTTATAATAAACAAATTGACTTGGCCAGAGTGTGATTTAGGAATCTTACTTAAATGTTGTACGAGCTATTTTTCTCTACGTACCGAATGGAAAATCATATTCATTATTTTGTTTTTGTAAGGAATTCGTCCTAACCCT
>JACJUY010000406.1:16765-34376 GCA_014220935.1 Platorchestia sp. MABIK | reverse complement strand
TATTCAGTATCTGAATCCCGTTTTCATGGTTATCAAGACGAATTATTTCTAATGATTTATTATCTAAGCTGTCCCCGTATTTTAATATTGCTTCAAAATTTTAATTCCGAACATACAACAAAGTCTTTGCTCATTTTCGCGAGTCTAAATCGTCATAGTATTTTGTTTCCGCCTATTTGGCAGAGGATGACAGCGGGTAACTTTTACAGCCTATCACAACGCAAATTTCAAGTCAAGAACGTTTACTTCATGCCTCTATGGCAACACCATTTAAAGTATAAAATGTTCAGTTCCCTGCACACGTATGTCGTGGTCAGCTGCTCGACACGTTAGCGTCAACCGAGAAAATACCGAAGCGGAAGAATTCAACTTTCTAACCGCAAACTGAGCTGGCAGTCTCCCATCAATATCAGGCGTTCCACGTCGTGAGGAAGGGAACAATGCAGGGTTTTCACAAGGAAAATATAGAGTCCCCCAAAAAAATCAGCAGTGCAGCATCTAGTTTCAATTGTAGAGTTTATACGAGTAGTATGCGATCAGTTCAAAGGTCAAAGGTTCGTGCAGCGAGTTCTTTTTCAATTTCAACTTTCAATTTCAAAAGAAAAGAAAGAATTTCTCTCGGACTCCAAGCTGCGATTGGAATTACTGAAGGGATGACCATCGACGATCACTGGTAGCAAGCACATAAAAGACTACAATATTTGAAAGCGAAAATTGAAGAACATCTAATAATACAAAGTGTAATTATGGTAATTATTGTATGTGCGGTCCATGCAAAACTTACTTAATGCAATTAAACATATTGTCACAAAATTTAAGTCTAATTTGAAATGACTTTTCTTGCAATTTTGAAGTGGAGAATAAAAAGCGGTGATTTCGAACTAATCAGAAATTTTTGTTAACAGAGAGCAGGGGGAACTCATACTCTTGAGAGTTTTACTTTGGAACAACTTCAGGACGGATTATTTTGGGGCGCACATGCACAGGGTTTTGCGAAAGGGAAACACAAATTTACGTCTTAATAATTTAAGTATATATCAAGATACATCAGTTTCGTTCACTAGATAATAAAATATTGAATGCTTTCTATCACATCGAGTCCCAGTAAAATTTTTTTGCAGTATTTTCTGTGAGCAGTGTGTTGAGTGATGACGTTAAGAGTATTGCGCATACTATTTCTAACGAGGATCAAAATCACGAATCTTTAACATTGAATGGCCTCCCAGAAGCCCTTATCTCACACCATTTTTGTTCGCGGTGTTACCGATTAGACTAAGTGCATTTATTAATACCTCGACATTTGGTAGACGCAGGGAATCAAACTATGAATGTAATTAACCTCTTGAACGATAACCATTTGGAATCAATAAAATCGCGAAATTGCTGCGAGTAACATCGAAAACTGCATCGGAAAATATGGCTGCCTTGGAGTTAAACTGGATCTTTATTTATGCCATTGGAACAGATTCCTAAGGCACAAAAATTTTCATGCAAGATTAATCTTCCACATTTTAATTCATTCTCAATCTCACGAAAAATATAATGTGCAACTCTCGTTTAAGCCATTGTTAACACAGCTCATAGAGACGAAACTTCTACGAATGTTACCGTCATTCGAAATACTGACAGAAAACAATCTACTTATTCTCTATGTTAAACAAAGCAGAAAAACGTTCATTTATTTCTCAGTTTCCGAAGGGTACATTTGAGTTCCTTTCTGTGAAGCTGTGTGTCTGTCACACAGCCGTGGGTTTCAGCTCAATAAAGTCTGAAAATATCTCTCAAGTTCTAGCATGCGCTGAATAATTAATTTTAAGTATTATGCCGTTCCCTTGCTTGCACCTACGGTGTCTCCTGTTGATTACGCTTTCCTTCCCTCCCTTCCACCCGAGGTCTGCTCAGGACGTTCCCAATAACATTACATGATTGATACATGCTCCTGACTTCACAGCACCGTCCCACTTATCTTTGGCTCACATACTGCCTTTATTTCTAGACTTATTCTTTGCTCTGATACTGCACAAGACGATGGTAACTTACAAGCAAAAGGAAAAAAACAATTTTTTTCATCTATTGAACAATATCTCAGCATATGATGGCGCATATAACGGTGGTAGAACGTACTAAAACTGGGACCGAAAGAAAGACGAGCACAGACTGTAGTTTGCATTGTATTCCACACAAATATTGTGAGGCAACCGACGAAGTTAAGAGTCCTATTCTACAGAGATGCTCTTGAATAAGCACTACTCTTTACTGCATTTCACGTTGTGGAATGAGGAAGGACAATCAAGAGGTGTTGAGCTTTTCTCGCGAAATGAAACAGGCAAGAAGAAAAAGCTCAACCGATGTGAATCTGAACTTCATTGAAAACGAGTTCAATGAAATTTAATCCATCCGATCACCAGTATTAGTCACAATTATTGAAAAGAGAATAGAAAAACACAAAATGATGTCGGAAACAATCGATATATTTTATCGATATTCGGAAAGCATTTGATTGTGCTGAAAATAGTTTCTCACTATCGAAGCTTCAACGTTACAGTATTAGAAGAGTTGCTAATAGATAATTTAAATCACACATGACGAATCGTAAACAATGCCTCATTCATAGTAATTCCGTATCGGGATTTTTTTATTTTAATTCGATTTAATCAAATTGTAAACGTTGGATAAGGTCCTATGATGCCCTAGACGCCACTGAACTCTGTCGGGTCCGCAGTAGTGACATCTCATCTTCTTTATGGTAGTAATTTTAAGAAACGATTTTATTAATTGTAGTGCTTGTGAAAAGAAATTACTCAATATTTAACTCACTCCTCGATCAAGTGTACAAGTAAAGCTGTAATCTTCAGCTCAATTACGAGCGGGGAACTTGACGCTAGAACTTGACGCGGAAAGTTAGAAAATGTTTCAACTAAAATAAGAGATAGTCTTCAGAATAGAAAACAAGCACAGCTATCAACAAAATAAAATCTCTTTTCAAAAACTAGCCTAATCAATAGCATTCATTTCCGAGAGTTTTCTAGGTCTTCATTGCTCATATATCATTTCATTCAGAATGCTGTAGAAGAAATGTTCTTTTATGTTTTTATGCTTATTCCCTAAATTAAACTTAAATGCTGTCATTTTTTTTCTACGTTTTAGAACCTTGTAATTGATGCAAGACTTGAATTCAGAAACCTATTACGAGCAGCTGTGTGTGTTTGCGCTTCACGGTATATAAGTTGCAAGTACCTCTGCAGCTCAGTGAAGGTAGATCATTCGTTGTTCAAAACTACTGGACTCACTCTAACCTAAAAAAGAAGTATTCAATGAAGTAGAGGCAAATGTTTATGATCAGAATGAAATGAAATAAAATGACTAGGCAACAAGTACCAGTAATAAATATTGAAGAGAACTCAAATGAACTGTTTATGGATGACACGAGGCGTGTAAAGTTTCTTCAATTTTGCTGAAACTTTGATCGAGTGATCGCATCCTGCGGGAAGTGGAGGGATCTCATCATATAAGTCAGACCTCAACCAAGTCTCAGAGAAACATAATAACGTATTAATTTATTATTGAGCTCCTTTACGACTGTGAAAAATTCAATCGCTCGCGCTTCTCTCATGGCACAACGCTGTTTACAGCGCAATTTTTAGGAAGAATTGCCACACTCAAAAGAAAGAAATTTAAGTCGACCATTAGCAATTCGGTTCCGACGGTTAGCAGTTTGTTATTCCTAGCTGTCTATTATTAATTTCTCGCATTTAGGAATTTCTTTACATGATATTGAGTGACCTTGACTACGGAAGTCATTCATGTAGATCGTAACCACCGCAGTTGCAGGGGAATACCTGTAAATATACAGAATGTTCAGTATTATAGATGAATTCTCTTTCAAATTAGAATATTTGTCGTAATAGTGGATTACTTAAACATTTTTGTTCATTAACAAGTTTCTGTTTTTCAGGAATTTTATTTTTCATTTTGGGTAAAGATTTAAATCAAAGAAAGCCGTATAAAAATTCACTGGGTAAGCTAATCTCCATTGGAGATTCAGAATATTTGTCATGAGAACGAATAATTGAAATTGTAACAAATACCTGGTTAAAGTTGCCTTAGCAGTCCCGGAACACAAAACATTATAATTGATAAAACCAACCATAGAAATGCCTCAGAGAAATCAAAAGAAATCCGTCAGGAATCTGGCTACATGGTCCTACGCGTCAGTTGGAATCATGTTTACATTAAGTCAGACAGCCTTGAAAACCAGTATACAAACATCAACAGTAGCTGCTATTTTTGAGCAAAGTTGACAAATTCCTGATAAAAGCTGAAACTCGGTTTTCTTGCATCCGTCGAGGCACGCTCTCCAACGGAGTCTTCACTGAGTGGAAAAAATTTGACATGCAACCAAAACACAACCTTCAAAATGATTGTTTAAGCCAAAGTGTGACGATATTACTGCCAGCGTGATAACTCGAAGAAAAGACGCAGCTGCGCTGATGGTGGGAGCAGCTGTTACTAAATGGGAAAATGTACTTGATCAAAATTAACTAAGATAATCACAAAAATTATATTCAAACGGAATCATTATCACTGTAGGATAAAAAATATTTGTATAAAAAATGCGAATGGTCAAGTCATAAAAATTTAGCCTCTTGTGTTAGAACAAATAAAACACAGGAGTAGTAGACGCCCAATATTCTCCACTTCATTTTAAAGGGAGGATGGCCTCCTGCACGACCTGCTTTGAACCCTTGCGATTACATTATCTGGTCTGCCTAGAGACTAAGGTGTCAAAAACCCATCACCGAAATTTGAATGTGCTGAATAGAAAACTCACCACAGAGGAGGCGAAAAAAATTGCGAAACTAAAACGTGATTCGTACTTATCATTTCCGAACGTCTCCAACATGTGCTCGATGTTAATGAGAGCATGTTACATGAAATACAGAAGCATTCAATATTCCTTGATTTGTTTCTAAATTACTCAGTAATATTTGTGCCTAATTTATTTTCAATACGAACGGGCAAATAAACTTGTTGTTTATTATCTTATTGAACATGATGAATTTTTCCGCATGGGCAAAAAATTTCTTTGCTTAGTATTTCAAAAAGGTTAAGTCATAAGCAAAGAGAAACCCTATTTCTTAACACCCACTATAGTAGGAACAATTCTAAGATGTGACCAGGACTACATTTGTTTTCCAAAGTATCACACGAATCTTAGATCAGAAATCCCTGCAAGGAAGTAAGTCCTCAAAAAACACTGAAGCAGAGCTCGCTTCAGAGCAACTATGCTTGAATTGATGAGCAGATAAGAGGATCGGTTTGAACTTAGGTCTTGACCAGCCTGTTGCGTGGCAATTACTTGTCCTCATTAGGAGGATGCTGCAGGAAGATTTACTGATTACTCATGATGGCGAGTTACAAGACATTTCCTTGTTCATTGAGCACAAGTCTAAGGCCTGTTATGACTCAAAGGACAGGGATAGCACAATGCTAACCCCCCAGGTAGATAAAAGATAGAAGAGCTGGTCTTGGATGCAGTCAGCAGCGGTACAGCAGTCTCTGGCATGTGTTCAGCAGCTGCTCTACAGGGAAAAAAACACATAATGAAAGCACCATTTTGGATCCATAAAGAACATTACAAGAGCTCAGTATGTAAGGTTTAAAACTGCATGCTTGGCAATAACTGGCCGTGAAGCTACTAAGCACTGATGGTTCACTTTAAATCTCCTATTTTATCTCAGTAGCAAAACAATCTGCCCGAAGTGCCCCTCTCGCCTTAGTGACTCACAACAATTGTTGAAGAAGCCACACCATTAACCAGATTACGGAGCATCTGTTAACGCCGATATGGTTCTAGGATCAATCACGCCGTCTCGATTTATCTAATGAATTAATGGCGAAGTAGAAAAAAAAACTATGGTTGTTTGCTCAATAAAATCAGTGATCTGGGAACACGTTTTTATTTGTCACAGTAGTCCGAATTACGTTTCATCTTTTCTACACTTTTCCAGAAATCAGCACATAGAACATGTTTGAAAATTTCATTTACTTGTCTGTACTTCACTCGAAAGTATGACTTCATTAATTCAATCTCCTCAAGAACGACCAAGACACACAACTAAGCATGATAAACTGCGCCTCAAGTTTTAATCTGGAGTAGCACTTCTGTGGTAGAGCTTGAAGGACTCGCAAATTTTTGCGCTAAATTTAGAACAAATTCAGGATACTGATGTGGGACAGCACACATTTTTTTGTTTCACATTCAGATATGCACCGAAATTTGACAAAGATGACATGCTACACACGAGGGAGATGACAGTGTGGTAACTTGAAAAATACAGGAGCACTTCAACGAACTTGGCATTTATAACATTTCAACAAGCGTGATTGTCCTTCTACAAACATATATGTATAAAGTAAGAGCGATTGACTGATAGGCAAAAATACTGTTGCGCAAAAATACTGAGTGGAATGGAAATTTGATGGAAAAAATAGATCACAGTTCGAGGAATGTTTGATAAATTTAAGGTAGAAAACATTGTTTTAACAATTTTGGCTGCAAAAAAATCATTGAACTCAGAAACAGCAATTTAGTACGTGTGAATGCAACAGCCACATCTTCGTCAACACAACAAACAGCGAGATACCCATTTCCAAAACACCCTTTATAATTTAAACTGGCTTACGTACCGGAAACACAGACAATCTGACAAGTGTAAAAATGCTAAGTTCTCATCGTAATATAGTAGGCTTAATTGAAGTCAGTTGAGCAGACAAAGCAAGCATGCCAGTTCGACAAACTCGCTCTCAGTTTGACAACGATGATATCGTGGCATGTGACAGCTGCGAAGATGACTTAATAAGCAAACCTTTACGTTAGATACACTCAGCAAGGAAGGCGACGGTAATCGGACAATCTACAGATCGTATAGACTGACCAGCGCTGCAGCTGTTGACGTTGCAAATAAGTATGTGGTATTCAAGTTAACCTCTCAAACATAGCAATGGTGTGAAGATTGAAGCATTTATTTTTTGTGAAGCTCTGATATCAATTACAGAACCAGAAAATCCTAGTAACACACACCCAATAAAAACCTCTAAACCTTCTAGTACAAATGCCAGCGAGAAAATGAAAACTTTCTGCTGTAAAGATGAAACTTAGCTTTGGTGGAAGTTTCGAGTTCAAGCAGCTCAACTGTTGCTGACGTTTAATGCATTAGAAACTAAACCTCTGCTGAAGCAGGCAGGTCACGTAAAGCTTTCGTCATTTGCCAACAAACGCTGAAATCACTTAAATCCAAACTAATTCTCAGGTAATCCTGCTGGCACCATTTCAGGTCCAAAAGATATTATTGTGCTTCATAAAGATTTTAAGTTATGAAAGTTACGCGGAAACAGCGTGAAAAAGTACCTTGTGCAATTTTAAAAGCACGTCATTCTTCGCTGACGTTCAATGAACTTTGCCTGCTTACTGAATCAGGATAATCCGCACCACATTGTGAGTCGGGACGCCCCGGGAAATGGTGGCAAACGAAGTAAAACGAGCAAATCCAGGGCAGGGTGGCATGAGCAATCGTTGGTGCGCTTCGTTTGAAACAAGCAAGCTGCCATGCATAATAAGGACGGCGCGGGTGTGACCGCACTCAGGCGTGCAAAGTGTGCGCAACTTGGGGGACGATTTAGAGATCGTTTGCCTCTTGGAGTTTATTCTCAATTGTGCGGCAGCAAACAGAGCCGTCAGGTCGTTATAGGCTCCATTGTGTGTAACTTATCTGGCTGAGTGCATGCATCCGAGGCTCGCCGCACACAAACACAGGGCAGAGAGACCAGCGGCGTACAAGGCGAGATACGGAGCAGCAGCAGCAGCAGCTCCTCTCTTTAATGTGCGCTGGTGACGGCTCTGTGGGATGCGGGGTTGCGGCAGTCGAGGGTTGTAGTGAAGCCGTCAATTCGTGGTCAAGTGTAGAGGAGAGGTTATCGTGCCTTGCAGCTGCATGTTATTGTGTCGAGACCATCGCCACCAGCAGATTGTGTTGTGTACATCAGGCTGCCGCTCAAAATTGTGGTGGGAGCAGTTCTGCACTCCGAGTGGTGTTGTGTTAGGAAGTTGTGATGCAGCCAGAGTGCTCGTTTGTGGTGCACACACCGTTTCTCTGCTACTGTGCATCGCAACTGATCGCTGGGACGTGATGTGAACTGGGAAAATCACGGCATTTTCTGCTCTGAAAAGTCTTGAACGAGTGATTATGTACCCTGTACATATCGTGGAAAAAGTTATCACAAATATTAGAAGTGAGTGTGCTCTACACGACACATAGTGGCTGCCGTGCAGTGCCACTTCGAACGTAAGCACCACGCGAGCTACGCACCACCAGGTTTTGATTTAGGGCCCAGGGCTAGGGTATTAAGGAACAAGTCTTGGCCCACATTCACATACTTCTGTAATTATTGCTTATTAAAACGGCGGGTTCTTAACGACAGGTTCTCAACAGCGGATTATGAATACGAGTATAATGTAAATTGAGGTACGTCTAGGCTTATACAGGACTGATATAATATTTCTCAGTAGATGCTTGCCTGATCATTAAAAACACTCACATTAGCCACATTTATGTAAATGGCCTGTTCCAGAGCGAACTTACAGCTGTTATTGGGTCTAGGATACATCAAGCGACGAAATCAAACTTCTGTTCACACAATTGTTCGAGTATAACCGATTTGTATAATTTCTTCACACTTACGGTACTCACTTCCACATCCCATCAAAAAGCATCTCAGCTCGCAAATATATGAGCGTAAATGAGATCAGGCGAAAGAATCAAGTTAGAGAAGCCGCAGAGTTAATTAGTCACAACTTGTGGCTCCTGTGAAAGGAGCTCCACTCCATCAATAGCCATGCAGACGTTGATCCGAATTGGAGCAATGAGTTCAGTTTCATTTTAACCTACCTTGTTCCACCGGCAGAATATTGCACCAATGCTGCTATACGTGCAAGCGAGCACTGCACTGCGTTTCCAAGAATAACAGAAATTAGAGAGAGCGCTTTGTAGTTCTCTATATAGAGTCTATAAGAGTCACTCTATTTATTTGACTATAGGAGTCAAATAAATTACAAGACATAAGAAAATAAAGCATTGTTCGCTGAGAGGTCACGACAGTGCAGGGATATTGAAGTTGCGTTCCAGTTGTTTATAGTGAGCAGCAATTTTAAGTGAAAATCTAATTGCTCTACCTTCCTATTGCACTCAACTGGATGTGGAATAGCTAATGGTTGCTGTGTAGTTCTTTGAAGTAAATTCATTACCAGCGTCAAAATGAGAAAATAATTCACTCACTAAATACACAGCACCATCAGAATCCGCTCGTACCTGCGTGTGAGACAGTACATTTAATATTAGTGAAACTCAAATTTAAAGTTGATCGTGCCGCGTTGGAAACCTATTCTATAAAATTAGCGTGAAATTCGATGCTGCTCTACTACATTAGTTCGAAAAAAATTTTGCTCGAGAACAATAAGGCAAGGGTATACATGATATTCGTTTTTAGCTATCTAGTTACAGTGTGCATCTAAACGAAGACGCGAAATGAAATTTCTTTTGAAATAAAATTTGAAAGATGCTCGAGATCCAGCTTCCTCGTGAAAGTGCACGTGTTTTTTCCTCGTTTTAAACATCAGTTCCTATAGGTCAGGGTTGTCTTGTCTAGGTTTGAAAGAAGATAATTGTTCCTAATTTATATGAGTTAAATTCTGACTGTTTCCGGTGACTTTTAATTCAGAAGAAAACCTTATTTGGAATTCATAGCCCTAATCTAAGAAAGTGATATCAGGTCAAGATTGTATTAATTAAAACCAACTATGAAAACGAAATCATTTCAGACCTCTAGCCTTTTCATCAGACACTGGAACCTTAGGCAAAAAAAATATTCGGCCTAAATGGAGACCGTATTTTAGGAGAAGTCTGTCGAGAAATCTTGGAAATCATTTCTTCTTGATGCAGAACAGCTGTCAGCAGACAAGAGAATTTTCATAGAGCTGTTGGGATCCACAAATTAAGGAGGAGACGACTCCCTAGTGGGGCCTTAATAGGCAGGATTTATGCAGGTATTTTGTCCGTATTTCATGGACAGCTGAGAGCGTCAGGATCAGGCCCAGATGAAAGTCTCCGGGAGATTTCAGCCAAGTTTCGGTGCGATAGATTATCTTGGCCGTAAAACGTTCTCTCTCATTCCTGCATTTTATGAACTCTTATATGCTGCTTATGCGCCTCTAGAATATTAATGAAGGATTTGATTTTTCAGGCAGCGAATTTCTGATTTTCAAAATAACACATTTTTAAACCGGTTTATCGGGCTGAGAAACATGATAATCTACGTTGACATATTATAGAAAGAAACACTTTGATTTCGGAGAAATTTGCACAACGAGATTCGAAAAATGGTTCGTATGTAGGCAATTTCAAGGAGAAAAATCATAGGAAAGTAGAATTCTAGAAATAGATAAACAAAATCATGCTCTAGAGACAAATCGTGACTTCCTTCTGTTTCACGAAGCTGCCCATTTGTTATAAGAATGTACAAAACTTCTAAGAAAGGGAAAGAAACACCATTCAATAAACAAGGCTGTTGAATGTGTTGATTATGGATTCTCTTTTTGAGTGTGGCTCCTTGATTTCCCATTTGTTTAGCGTGAGAATAAGCAGTGGCTTGCGAGCCAGCATTTCAATGCGAGCGCCGTTGGACACGCGACCGGGCAGAGATGTCGTCATGTGACGAGACGCGGTCGTCGCGGGACGAGACGCCGTGTGCTGCTGAGTTTGAATTTTGTGCGAAGGTCTGCTTGCACATCATGTTACCGTTACAGTTCCTTAACATCTGTAAATGAAACATCGGAAGCATTGCTACGCATAGTTATCCGCATGCCGGTAAATTAGCATATTGTAGCTAAAAGCGGCAGTTTTTCTTTATGATCAAACGGCTGTATTCAGAAAAAAGCGTAGTTCCCAGCACTGCTGATTGTGTCCATGTTCTATACCTATTTCAAAACTGTGTACTCATTTTTAAATATTCCACTTGTCATTCACAAGAAGCTCAGGGGTTAAAAATTTACAGAGACATTTCGATCGCATATCTGAACTTATATCTTACTGCATGAAACTAATGCCAGCATAAGTGTGAAAGTTGCTTTGCATTCATTCAATTGTTCAAAGTTAGTTCCACTGAATTTTTCGAGGTAGTTTCGATGTTTTGAAAACTTTCTTTGCAATTCAGTACTGGTTAACTCAGACGTACTTCAAAAACTTAGTTCACTAACACAACCGAATCACGAAACCGAATTAATCATCAAGAATTAACGAAAATTCCTCCTTAGCCATTCTTCAGAGCAGAACGTCTTCTTTTCTACTGCACGGTAGACTCAAGCAGGAAAGAATATACAAACATGTGAAGACCTGATCAAAGTTCGCTGACTCAGATTCGACCAGAGTTATACATGGGACCGTGGCAAGATGAGGAACCCATTGATAGATTACACTCTCGTCATTGTCCTCACCATCTTATTTACCGGGGTAAGTAGTTATGTTTTAGCCATCATTCACAGGCTGCTCAGTGTTGTCGTGTGAATTTCAGTGAATTAATTTGTTACTGGGCAGTAAATCATGAAATGCTGTGACAGAGTGCACAAGCACCGGAAGGAACGCGTCATCTCACATCAGCCTGAGAGTGAGCACCCGGATCGAGTAGCTCAGTTCCACAAGCAGACTGTGCTCTCGATCCCGAGCTCTCTCCATAGAAGTGCTCTCTAGATACGTGTTTCGTCATCATGAACCAAGATCTCTAGTGAGCATAGAGCACTCTAATAAATACGTTCCATCAAACATAATTCAAATCAGGTACAAACATCAAAAGAGTACGATTATGATGCAGTTTGTAAATGTATCACATATTTTGTTCCTGTTGAAGTAATTTGTTATTGTTTTCGGTTTTAGTTCTTACGTGGTCTATCAGCCTCATGAGCGGCTCGTGATGATGAAAACTTAAATTAATATTAAGATATTAATTGTCATTGCAGGAGGGCTTATGATATTCCTTTCTCTTAATCTTCCTCAGCTTCTCACCGACATAAAACTGTAAGTGATGAAACCAATTTTTTTTCCGCCCTGCAATTTAAGTAATCTGTGATTCTTTTTATGAAAGCCAGATATTTTTATCCGTTGAGTGTTTTAGCAAACGAATTGAATTCACTTTTCACCATAAAGTTAATAATATTTGAGTTTTAGTAAGACTCCAATATTAAGAAACTCTTGTATTTAATGTTCAAAGTATATCAAGAGCTACATTATTTTCCTTTTTCCAAGGCAATCACGAAAATTCTACCAATGTTAACCAATTTCACAGATTTCAGCAAGATGAAAATTCACAGAAAACATGATTTTTTCATCATCGCTCACTTCACTTCCTAGACAACGTAAAATTTTGCATTAAATTTACCTATTAATTCCCGGCGCTCACAGTTTCATACAGAACCTGTAGCGCAGCAAACTTTTCCATAACATCTGTCTACGCGCAGTAAAGTAGTTCCCTCTCTGGAAAATACAGCAAATTTGATGTCAACCTCATGGAGCTGCAGATCGCTAACATTTCTCTGTCCGGCCTGCAGTTGTTCCCTGGGCCGACACAGTGCCGCGGCCAGCGCCGTCGCTGCAACGAAGAATTCTCGGAGCTGCGCAAAGAAATGTCAGCCCTGAGTTCACTACAAGACGAGCTGTATCGGGCACTCTCGGAACTGCGTCTCGGAGTAGAGTCTGTGGCGGCGGTGGCATCTGGAGCTCTGCCAGAGGACTGCAGCGTCGCCAAAAAAAGAGGAGCATGGGGACCGTTCCAGATGGTTGGTTTGTTTGAGGGCTGCCGCATGGTAAGGCTTAAGGGACTTAGTGACTGGCAGTGCATTAGAGACCGATCGTTGATGTTTCCTTCAAACAATGGCTTTGACATCGCATCAGTTCTTCAGGACCTTTGTCGTCTGGAGCGCAAAATGGGATTAAATAGAGTTCAAGGCAATGAACAAATCATTGGGCCGTGATCAGACTAGGCGAAAGTACAAAGGATTTTTGTATATATACTGTATGTATGCTTACATATAGGAGCGTTTATAAAAAGAGCGTTTCCTCTCCTTCTTTCATGGCCAAGCTGAAGTGGCAGAGACAGGCTGTACATCAGGGTTAGATTGCACGAGCCCAAGCAATTTGAACGTCAATTCACAAAATGGGAATACCTTTTCGCCAATTTCTGGGGTGGTTCCACCAACGAAAAAGCAAGCGCTGTAGCATTTTATTTCTAATATACCGAACCATTTCGATTTTTTTTGTAACATAGGATTACAAATCAAATAAAAATGTTAGCAGTAAGAGCAATGGAAATCTTTGAATTCACTGGCATAATTTTTTCTTTGCCAACCGTATAGTACTGAATTTTTTTGCAGGAAAAGCACAATTGAATTTTTAATGAAACGAACGAAGATTTATCACTTTTAATTTTTGATATTAACAATGAACGCTGCATGTTGTCTGAGAGGTGGAAGTCAACAAAATCAATTCCAAAAATAATCCATGCCAGAAAAGCTTTTCAAATAGCAAATATCAAGGTTAATTCTTGAGCATTCTTCATTGAAGCCCAAGCCTTCAATGTTGAGGTTTGTTTGTCTAAGTTGAGTCAGGCCATCATCAAATCGAAAAGAGGGAGTTTCGACTATAAGCAAAAAAAGTGGAGAAAAACGTTATTTTAGAAATGAAACTAACAAAAATCCGCGGAGACCAAAATCTCTTTTTCAGATTCTGAACCTCATGGTCGTAATCAAGATGAAATAAATTCATGCAAATAATATGTAAGACACACACATCTCGTAAAATATAGTAGTTCTAACATTTTTCAGTAACTGCAGGAGCGAGTCTATGACAAACTATTAACGACAAAGTTAAACGATTAAAAAAATTCGACAATACCGGAGGCATCGATCGCAAGGGCAGAGTCCCTTCAAGCTTTCAAGAGAGCAGATCAAAGCTGTTTGATAAAGGAGGAGAAAGAACTGAAAGATGTTCCTTAGAACCAAGCCAAGAGAGGTGACGCTGTAAGAGTTTATGGAGGACTTTGTCCAGCTGGTCCAAAGAATGTTCCTCCAAGAGTTTCGCCGTCGGGCGCTGGTAGTGAATCATCAGAGATGAGAAAACATCCAGTGAAGGTAAAATGCTCTCGATAAAGTTAATATTTTTCAAGAGTAGCTATGTTCAAAATTTGTCTTGAATCACTCCACTCTATTTCGAGTGAATTTCAGTTCAGGTAAATTCTCAGTATTAGAAAGAAAACACGTTGGCGCTTTAGAAAAAAAACGAAATGAAAAATCAAGGGACTAATCAGAAATAACTTTTTGTGCCCATAATGCAAAGTGGGGCTCGTGGATGGAGGTAAAGTCGCACAAAATTGGCAAATTTTGGAAAAGAGGCAGCGAACTGCAATGCTTTGAATAGACCGCAACACACGCTTGTTGTATGTAAGTAAGTCGTTACAATGGTTCAAGTTTCGAAGTTTCCTGTTGGTCGGCGTAGTTAAAAATGTTAATTTTATGAGCGTCAAGAATGATATTGGTTACAACATACAATGATTACGCTTCCGATGGTAGTTGCAGGGGCCCACGACAATTTAACACGTTCACCGCGTTTATGAGGTTGTTAACGGCTGGTTTGGTTAGGTTGTTAGTAGCAGAAGATGGAAATCAACTTTACTGCCGAATAAACTTTATTCTATCTAATAGATATAAAAAATATCAATGCAAGATGACATTTCACCTCGTTTGGGAACTGTCATTTTTTTAAAAGGTCACAAAACAGATAACTTGTCATTCATTCACACCGTGTGTAGGTTGGAAATTTACCAATTGGTTGGTAAATTGGAAATTTACCAACATGTCTCTCAACAGGGGGAACATGTTCAGAAAAAAAGATTACAAATGTCAGTATAAGCCTTCCTAACCACAACGAAGGTGTTCCTAAGAGAGGAAAAGCCATTTAATATGAAGTTGAAGAAACGGGTAATCTATGTACAATGTGTGTTCCCACACAAGCTCCGTGTACACAGAAAGAGTAGGTTATAACTAAATCTTTTGAAACAAGATAACAGTTGAAGAAGTAACAGGTGCTGGAAAGCAAGAGTGAAGTGAACCGAAACATGATGGTCTATAATAAAAACTGTCCTATTTCAACAAAAGTAAGGCCAACTTTGCTTCCAGCTCGGGACCTCATAATTTCCTTCTGGGAATGCAAATTCCAATAAATGCAATCGTTGTATACATCTGAGAGGAGTTTGAAAAAAATAATAATTGCATTAAATGAGTCGCACAATCACAATGAATTTTCTTTTAAGTTTTCGAAGTGTTCCAAATTTCTGTTTAGCTCAGATTTTTAACTTTAGGCTTCTACTTTTGACATTCAGACACATAAATAGGTCAACAGTGTTAGTTTGCCCTATCTCCCTGCGAAGGGTGAACTTTCGTTGTGATGTTCCTCGGGTGCCGTACTGACGCTATGCTGTTGGCAGGCACCAACACATAAACTCAATTCTTTACGCAAAAGCTTCCGATGCATATATTTCAAAATTTCAAACGGAAATTTCATTTTTGTCCTCTGAAATAAACGAAATGATGAGAAAGGGAACAATAAAATATCCGTTTCAGTGGATTCACGGTCAATGCCATCTGCTGTCATCCACATGTACAATTAACAGAGTGCATCTTAACGCGCTTGACTCCAAACAACGGGAAAATTATTTCCTGAGATATTTGGGCCTCTCAGTGCAGTATTTCAATGGCGGCATATAAATACAGGTATATTTCGTTGACATGAACGGCATCATTCACTCAAGGAGGTAAATTTATGGTGTGAAATTTCACAGTTCAACCAATGTTCAGGATTAGGATTTTGCTGAAAATTTTTCCCTCTGAATTATGATATGAACAGAACAGTATTATGTTAAATTTTGAATCAACAGAGCGAGAAAGAAAACAAAACAGAGAGCGTCATGGCAAGTTTAGCTTGAAAGTTTAAAGAAAGAATTCTGTTTCATTTCCCGAGCCATTCTTGGAAGTTCCATAAATTTTCAAAATCCAAACTCAGCATCTTCCATCATGAGGTGCAGCGCCTTAGGATTTAAAGGCTCTGTTATTCAGCCAACGCGTTCCATTGATCAAGAGTTTTATATTGCGGACGGATTAAGCGGCACTTCCTCAGAAAGCCCAAGTCGTGTCTTTGGATAACAGAAGAGGCAGAGCTCAACGCATCGTTCTCGCCGACTAGGTTCATAAATTAAGACCAAATCGATAACAAAATATCCCAACAAGGCCGTATTTTATGTGTCTTGAGACGGTTGCCAAGTCTGCTCGTTACTCTCTGTTCCAAAAAGAATAAACAAGCCAATGACCTCGGCAATTCAAATTCCATCTAATTTTATGGGAGACAAAAGGGCACCATTTCAAGCTCTAAAGGGTGTTGAAATGGCTGTTTGTTTTAGAGACAAACAAAAGTTTATTGAGAGGCTTCGTAAAAGTTGAAACTTTCTCATTTCGCTATTGATTGGGCGTTCTTGGATGATGCACGACTAAACTTTGACACTCATGAGAGAGCCACAAGTCTCGGCCATAATTACTGCGCCTTCCGACCAAAATTAATTACCCGCTTCTTCCTTCTACGAAGACTTTGAACTCGACCGATTAAGGAGCGAGGCAGAAGCATTTTGAGCAAAACCACCCATTACGGCGAACGAATTAATCGATGATGCAAATGCAACTTGGACGTAAGTTTTGTTTCTTTGTTTTACCTGGGAATTTTTAGTCTAGGGCCTCAAAAGTGAGTAGCAGCTTACTGCCTGCGTTCCGTCAACCATGCCGCATCACCTCTAAGTATAGGGACCCAAGCTGCTTTATTTTATTCACCGCGGTTGAAAATTTCACAATTGGCTAATATCGACCTTAGTGACGATGAATTATGAAACTAAAAATCACTCGGAGTTATAACGTAATGAAATCAAAATATTCCAGAGTGATGTTTGATCTATCTCTCCTGTTAATAATGCTTAATTATCAGCACAGTAAATTTCAGAACACTTATTCGATAACATGTCAGCCGTGAATCTGGAAACATTTCGAAACAACGATGCATCCCCTGCCACCGAACTGAAGTTAATTTTGCGCTATTAAATCAGACGCTGTTACGTCACGGAGACATTATTTATGACCAAGCTAACTATATTCAGACCCGAGGGATTGTCTCCATTATTAATCTCAGTGAACAAGGTCCTAATTGATGGACGACATTTTAATGAGAAGTGGCGCCTCTCGCAGCCAGCGCGGCGCCGCACCGCGGGCTGTGGCAGAGCGGGCGCTCCAGCCACTCTCTCACGCCCTCTCACGCTCTAGGAAGTACACCTTTTTTCGTTTTATAACCACACATCAAAACAATATAGCAACAGTTTGCACAATCATGTAACACCGAATAGAAAACAATAACAGCTGCTCAAAATATAACAACATCCAGTACAAATCCAGTGACGATGCTGTAAAATTGAAAAC